>JAOEHY010005077.1:0-24475 GCA_025447955.1 Psilopsiagon aurifrons
AGTGCGGCTCCGAGGGCGCGGCGCGGGCGGGCGCGCTAAGAGGAGGTGCGCGGCGGGCGGGGCTAGAGAGCTGCACTGAGAGCTCTGTGGTACACGCAGGGAGCTTGCATTGCTCCACCGTGCGGGCGGGTGCGCTCCCCGGGGCCCGACGGGGGGGCGGGCTGCGGGCGGCGGGAAACTCTGGGGGAAGGAACCCCAGCGAGCCCCCCGGGGGGCTCTGAAACACCTGAGCACTCAAGCATTGAACAGCCATAAAACCCAGTGCAATTAATATGAGTAATTGTCAAGCTATGCTCGCTCCAGCCAAAGCGCAGAATTAGCTCTCCTACTGCTTTCAGATATTCATAGCCGCTCTGTAATGCTCTGATGCTGCTCATGCATTTGCATCAGAACCTCGTCCTGCGATGCTCAGCGAAGGGAGGCTGCAGGACACAGCCCAGCACATTGAACCCGGAGCAAGGCAGCTCTATATGCTGCCCTCCAACACTGACAGACGTGCACCAACCTCCGCTGCAGCAGCCCCAGCTCGGCCTTAGGGTGCGGGGGCAGGGCTGCTGCTCGGGGGGCACGTCCAGGGCACAGCACAGCAGTGCAGACATGCAGGGGTACAGAGAGCCTCCCTGTGCAGTGGGGGACATGGGCACAACCACACACACTGCCTCCTTGTGCCTCATACGCAGCAATGAAAAACACCTTTGGGCCTAAAATGGACAGTATGAATCCATAAGAGACATCAGGAACATCAGGAAGAGGTACAGCGCTGTGTTTTAACCAGCAGCACATGCTCCGCTTTCTCCAGTTAAAACAGCAGTAAGACAGGGAGAAATAAAGGAAAAAAAGAAGAGGAGGAAAAGGAATTCTGCTTTGTCCTGCAACACCTATTCCGAAAACTGTGCCCCAAGGCATCATGACAATTACAAGGCAAAATGTTTTGCAGACCCCCCGCATTTGGAGTCATTTACTCATTTAGGCCAGCTTTAACACACACAGCTGTTAGCAGCAAGCAGAGGCAAGGTGCTGGTTGTACCAGCCATTATCTGGAGCCACTTTAAACCGGCACTGCTTCCGCTACCGCTCGGGCTCTCTTTCGCTCCGTTCCAACGCTCCTCAAGCGCGGCTGAGCGCGGCAGCAGAAGACACGGACAGAGCCGCAGGGTGGCACCCGAGCTCAGCGAGGAGCAGCCCCAGCCGGCTCCGGGCGGCTGCCGGGGCCGGGCTCAGCCCCATGGCAATGGAGAGGGACATTGGTGCCAGCAGATGGAGACCTTCTTGCTCCAAAAGGGTATCGGCAGCTTTAGGGGGCAAGGTGGTTTAACCCTCTACCAACCGCAGCTTCCCTTCCATTTACTCCTGCTGCAGAAGTTCCAGGAGGACATCAGATGGACAGGCATTGCACCTGATCCAAACATTTTGGCCCTATCTTATGTAGGCAAGTCTGATGCCTGTTTGGTGCATGGCTGTTCACACAGGACAAGTCCTTGACCTTGATTTCAACCCCTTTTTTAAACGCGACAAACCCACACCAGGCACACTTCTATCCACACCATGGTCCTTAGGCTGGCTCAATGAATGCCTCCCTTCCTGCATGATGGCTGCCTCACCTTTGTTCAGCAAATGCTATCTCTGAGCAGGGCTTCTTGTTGGTCCCCAGTACTGCACGGAGGCAGCAGACAGGTCAAGGCCACAGACAAGGAGAGAGACCACTGATAACTCGCTCCAGCAGCAAACTGAAACAACATTTGGAAGCCCAACAGGCACCAGGAAGCTGAGCAGTTTGAAATGCAGCCATGGGGCTTCCAAAGCAAATACCAAACCCAAACCTGTCAGGCTGCCCTGAACACTGCTCTATGAAAAGCCTGAGCAGGGTTTTAAAGCCCATTGCAGTACTTTTTCCACAAGGTGCAATGCTTCCCCATGCAGGTGAGTCCCTGGCCAGCTCTGCAGTCCCACAGGTACACATATGGAAATACACCTCCTCCTGCCAGGCCCTTTCGTGGCCACAAATAGCCAGCTCGTTGGAAGGCAACTACAGACTTGGGAGAAGCTGAAGGCCTGGAAGAACTTCTCCTGTGAGCAGGAGCCTGACCACTTCTGCAGAGGTGAGAGACTGAAATGAAACCACTTTCAAAGGCATTTACACTAATGCAGGTAATGTCTGTGGAGTTTAAAAGGAGTCTCTTATTCTGCTTTAGCTCTAATCCATTCCTAATTAACTTAAGACAAATTTATCTTTAGCCAGATTTACGTATGTTAAGAAGGATCGGCGCAGCCTTTTGCTCCAGAATTGCCATACTGATTTTGTGGAAGCATCCACTACTTTAAAGGAGTGGAACGGTTTCCAGAAGCAGCTCGAAGACCAAGGTATTCATTAACACCTTGGCTTGTTCTTCGGTCCTCCAAGGGGTAGGAAGTGTAATGATACACCTCAACTCACAGCAGGGAGGGAAAGATCAAGCACTTCAAAACCAGAACTTGCTCAGGGTCATGCCCCGTGCCGCTGCCCTTTGAACAGTGATGTGAAGACAGGACCCTGGGAGGCTCCAGCCACGTCGGTCACGTTGGGTCACTCTGAGCAAGAGCTGCCTCAGGAGCGGAGCACAGCATCAGTGTGGAAAACAGCATCCAGAGATTAACGGCTGGCCCAGTTTCTCATAATTAAGATTAACAGCTCGATAGTCCCAGCCACCACCAGTATTAGCAGCTCAGACTTTTTCCAGTAAGGCCCTAGGATCAAGTGGCTGAGAGAGGTTTGGGCAGCAGCAATTGCCTTTAACAGCATTCTTGAAGAGAAATTCTAATTCTTTAAAATCTAATAATTCATGTGCTTCAGATGATTATGTATACTGCAGCACTGCTGTTCACTTGGCATTTCAGTTTCAGTTTGCAGTGAGATGTGCTCTCAAACAACCTAGAGCTTCAGGCTGTTTTACTCAGGAGCCCTGAGCATCCATCCAGTTCTGTACTGGGCTTTGACACTGGTTTACCTAACTTAAACTGGGGCTGAGGGTGAGGAAAGGGGAGGAAAGGGACGTGGGCAGGAGGGACAGACAACTGATGACTACAAATCTGTCAGAATATGGATTATGGGAGTCTCAAGATGGAAGCACTGGTGAATCTAACTGCTGTAAAGATAGCAGAAACAACCACTGCAGTTCTTTGTACTCACAGCAATAGATGTTGTTTCCTAAGCACTCCTACACATCTAAAACTGCAGGACACCCAAACTGAAAGGGGAGGAGAGGAAGGAGAAGCATTCTTTGCTCTGGACACGTTGCAGTTTGCATTCTCACACCAAAGGATTTTGAAGTAAACTACAGCCACAAACAGCAAGTATTAATGGAACTAACTGCACAGATTCATAGTAATGAGTGCCACACTAACTTCCTTTCTTCCCACCCAGATTTAGATTCACATCAATGCTTTAATGTAACACTAAACTCTCAGTGCCTGGAAATTAAAACAAATAGAGAACAAACTACTAGAAACAACTGTGCCTGAAGGTTTGGCACAGAATCACCCCTCTTCAATGCTCAGAACTGAAGAAGCAGGCAACAACTAACAGTATTGAGGGAGTATTTCTCCCTCTTCCTCCACATTCAACTAAATTCATTTTGAGACTTCTATAAACACTTTTGGTGGAAGTATTCTTTACTGTCAAAGCTATGCGAAAATGTGACGGCAACTGGGACAACTGAAATAGACAAGTTTCATGTCATGGTATAAAGTTCTCTAAGGGGTTTGGAACTCAACGATCTTCAAAGGTCCCTTCCAATGCAAACCATTCTAAGGGCCTGAATCATTTAAGCACATTAAATATTTTGTAACCAATGTACAACTCTGATTTTTGGTCTGCAGAACCCAGCTCAGACACATCTGCATCCAGCAGTTTCCACTGAAGCAGAACTGCCAGGTTCTAACACTTTCAGAAGTTGTGGTCCATCAAGATCAAGATTAGTCTAAACCTATGACTCAAAACCACCTTACCGTGCTCTTCAGGAACAGTTTGCATCCAACGCAATTTACAACTAGGGAAGGCAAAACAGTCTTAGATTTGACCACCTGTAAGTTTTCATTCAGGAAAGAATTCAATAAGATCCAAATCACATTAACATGATGAAGTACCCGTTGAATGTTTTATGGGGAACTTTGCCCTCCCCAATCCAGCAGTTTACTCCTTAGCATCTAAAGCAGAATTAATTGCACTTCTTGAAGGTGTTGAAGTCTGGCCTAATATAGCATCAAGCTCTTAGAAAGTTGATAAACAATTGATTACTTCAACCTAAAGAGGATGTAACAGGCTGCAAAGTGTTCTAGGTGGCTTGAAAACCATGAAGCATTTTGCAACCAGTGATCAAGTTCTTTGAGTAAGCACTGACAATGCATGAATGAAGAACGGCAACAAGACTTAACAAACATGATTAGTATTATCCAACTGCTTTGTTATAAATATATTATATACATTCAAACATCACATTAAAATATTATTCCATTACACCAGAAGAGATTAAGGCTTTATATTATTTACAGAAACAAGCAAGCACCTTAAAAAAAAGAACAAAACACCAGTCATTGACAATTTCCCTTCTAACATTACAATTTGATACCTCGAGCTCTTGAATACAGCTATTTGCAATGTGCCCAATACTAGAGCTATTTTAAACACTTATTGTCAGGGTAGGGAACACTTAACAGAAGACTCATCAGCGAGCACTCCACATGAACAAACGTGAGCATGTGTCATACTGGGTGTCCTCCCTCTTCTCAGAGGCTTTGTAAGTTGAAGGCTTACGCAGAAACAGCTCAGTTCCACGTAGAGAGTAGAACAACTTTATTTTTAAGGGAAACTGAAGACACTTGAGGATTCGTGGCCCACTGGTGGAGCAAGATTCCCAAAGTCTGTCCCACATTAGATCAATTCAACATAGAGCTGTAGATTTATCGATCACTAAGTGCACTGAACAGCGCTTATTTTATAGGCTTCCATTATTCTGACACACTGTTTTCATGCAGTGTACTTGGACTCAAACATACAGTGACACACTGTTGTCACCACTCTCCCTATAGGTCTTAGGCAACAAGCTATTTTTGAAGTGTTAAATAATGTTGATACAACACATGTTTACTACGCCACCATGTACCAATGGAGTGACTGTCCTGCACCTTCTGGTTTGCCAGACAGCCTTTTGAGACACAGTGATGAAGTACTTCCTAAGATGTAAGCAGACATGGCCAAACAGAAAGGTGCTCAGCAAGAGTAATCATCTCCGTTTCAAGTATTGTTTTAAGAATTAATTCATTTTGTTGCAGTCTGTTAGCACTTTTTAGTTTGTGCTTTAGAGTCTGTTATTTCTTTGCAGGTCTTGAATTTGGCTGATGGCTTTGTATTTAAAAAAACCCAACATTGGCAACAAGTTAAGGACCGCAGAAGGCTGGCAAAAGTTACTTAATTTTCTGAGCCCATTTCATGTCATCCGCTCTTGGCTTCTCCCCAGTAACTGCTTGGATAATGTTCTCCAAACACCTCCAGAATCTTATCTTCTCTAATGGATAGTTCAGCCAACCTAAGTGATTGCAAAGGAAAAAGAGGATTAGTTTGTCATAGCATCCAAAGTTCAATGTCTTGCAATGCTAGTTTAATAACATTTTTCAAATTAAACACGGTAAATGTGAGGGCAGTGGACTACTCTATGGCCATTGCAAATCTACCAGAAAAGGAACCATCAAGTTGAATGAAGCAAGAGATTTTCCTAAAACCAGGAAGAGATGGACATATACAGGGTTATATTACTTATTACAGAATTGTTCTGTAAGCATATGTTATACTTTACTCCATGTACATTTCTCTTACCACAATGGAAACAGTGAGCTAGTAGTTCATGTTAGAAGAAACAGCTGAAATGCAGGATAGCGCAAGCAAGACCCAGGGAAGCTGCTGCAGAGACAGCTCTGTCAGCAGTGGGAAAGGAATTGTTCTTGCTGGTGATGTCTGAGACTGTGTATAGCTGTTATGAGACAGAAATACTAAAGACAGAACATTCAGGATACTCACTGCTGAAAATGCTGTATTTCTAGAGAGCTAGATCATTCCCAACCAGAGACAGCTACAGCTTTTAACAGTCTACCAAAACAGGAACTACTTTCAGCCACCTTCTGTAGTTGAAGATGTCCTTTCCCACCTCACCTGTGATCCTCTCGCTCCACTAACTCACTGTATACTGATGCCCTTTAGGATGTCAGCCCACGCGATTCTCATTAAACCCACCCAGTAACCCTCAAGGAATGGATGACTCCTTTCTGGTGTCTAAAATTGGTAGTCAGCCTGAAAGCTTTAACACTGGGAATGCTAGAAAGCTCTGTTATCTGACTCCATCCCTGGCAATGATACAGTGGCAGACCTTTATGTACACAGGTCAACTCTGAAACCAAGTATACTCTTGGGACTTGGCTATCTACTCAAGTCAAGTCACTAACAAGTGTCTTACAGTAACTAGTCATATTTCATTCAGTAAAGGCTCCTTTTAAATAGTGCATTGATTGCATATTTCTGTCATCCTCCTCATTTCTATCCTAAAAGAAAGAGAATTGGGGCTGCAGAAACACTTTGCTCCACTGGAAAACTGAAGCATAATATCTGCATGCTGTGTTATGTCAGACTAGTATGGTATGAACACTTACAGAAAGCACAGAATGAACAGAAGCACATGCTTTTCAGTTTTTAAATGAGAAATGAAAGCAACTAGCCTAAGACTGCTGATAACGGCCAGGCTTAAACTTTCAGGGCATAACAGGACTGAAAAAAGCTCTTAAGGTGGCAAGACTTTTGCCATCTGTCAAGTCATGCTTCTTAATTGTAGCATGTTTTTACATGACACTGTGATCATGAGAGTTAGATTTGTTTCCTAGCAGAGATTTCAAAACCAACAGAACCCATGTGTTAAAGCCAGTGACAGAATGAAGAACCCAAGTGGTTTATTTCCAACTCCCCAGTTAACTTGATAACTTATTCAGGACTGTACAACACTGGTGGGTGAGTATGCCTGCCCATACGATGGGCATAAAACCAAATATAGATAAAAGAGGAACCTCAAGGCAGTTTCTTGCAAGCTCTCACATTCCTCTGCCCCAAACCAGAATGAATGAATACTGAAAATCCTGAAGCCTTGCTTTGGAAACGAACATCCGAGGTAAGCTGCACTTGCAGATGATGAGCACTTTTGAAGGAACAACAGCTTTAAGACTTTAACGAACAAAATCCATTCCTAGCAAGAGATTACCAAGGTACCATGCAATTGGATTTCAGTGCCACTAACTATTCTGTCAGGCTGAAAGTTACCTTTTAGTCAATCACAAACCTTCCCCCCACATTTTTATGCAACATAAAACTATAGTTTTGCTAAGAGCACAATTAACTCCACCATGTCATTTTGTAGGTATTTAATAGGCTATCACTAAATTACATATTGCCAGGTAAGCTGCACTAGTCTACTAAACAGAGGGTGCAGTATAAATCAGGTGGTAGTACCAGTTGTAATGCAGAAGTACGTCTCGTGGGGAGACACGTGATGGATCCTGTGATGCTTCCGTGGCAGGATAATGTGCCAGTCCTGTAGGAATATGACCCAGCGTGGAAGACCAAAGTATGTGTGAGACCACTTGTGAATCTGGTTCGTCATGGTAATGAAGATGATGAGTGCAAAGACGTAACACTCCCAAGGACACGTTTCATATAATGCCTCTGCAAAACAAAGATGTGTATCCTTATCATTTATGAGAAGGTAAATTTCTACTAGGAATATGCTGTCTTGCCCAGAGAGAGATGCCTGGTGCTGCAGGGACTAACAAAGGCCCCAACAAAGCTGTTTTGGCAGAAGTATCATGAGAGCCAGTGAGCCATAAGCTATTCCACAGTGTCACAAGACAGGCTGGTAAGCACCAGTGTCTGACAACGCACCATAAACAGGAAGTTAAACTGAGTTAACCAACTATAAAATTACATTAATTCTTTAATTTTCTCACTTCCAGTTTGCATGTTTCTATAAAGAGGAAGCACTTTTATACACTTCAGAACAATGAGTTCCTCCATGCACACAGCTTGATCCCTCTTATAAAAATAGTATTTACTATAACTTCTAATGCTTCCTCGCAAGACTTCAGATGCAGACTGTCTGTTGAGCCACAGAATCTACCTGCCCCACCATTTAGTTGCTCCACCATCAAGGAAAAAGGTTTCCCTCCCTCCTCCCAGGAGCATCCTGCTTCCAAGAGCTATTACTTGTCCTCTGGCATTCATTGATTTCTCCTAGCTTCACACAGAGAAATGCTCCTTTAGATATCAGCACAAATGCTAAATACACACGAGTAAGAAGTAAGAGCTTACCTGGGGAAAATGAAACAAATTTGTACGCCATGTTTGCCAATGGGACCAGTGTCATAAAGCAGTTGTCTCCATTGGTCTCTATAAAATCGTGTCTGGTAATCGCTGTGGGGTCAATGTGATGTTCTCTAAAGGGTCTGATGAAAGCCTGAAAAAAACAAATTGATAACCATGAAACTATGGATTAATCATGATCTTGGAAAGAAAACTATTAAAACCTCCCCAACTTCACATACATTCAAATCTATGACAGTCTGAGTTCCCAGTACAGAGCACATAAACAGAACACAACTTGTGTGACAATGACAGTTCAGATGCTTTGATTTGCAAAGCAATTCAGTTCCCAGAACCAATCCATTTTTTCTTTGCTTTTCAGTTTCATTCTTCTTAGCTTTTACTTAAGACCTTTAGTCTGTAGATCTCAAACCCATCCCAATCTCACAAACAAGATAAGCCTGTGATATTCACAAATGTAAATCAGTTGCTGAGCAGCATAAACCAATAAATCTCTGGAAGAAAATAAATTCAGCCTCATAATTTGTGTAGGTTAAAAGGACAGCATTAAAGGCAAGTCAAATGACCAGACAAACCAACAGAAGTCTAACAGTCAAAAATAAAACTCTCCTCCAGAAGCAGAAATTGCATCTGAATACACAGACCCAGAGAAGACCGAGCAAATGTGGTCAGTAGGACTGGGTCAGGAAGACAAGTGCACTTATTTGCCTGTAACACACACATCATGTACAGTCTATGCAAAGGTGAACTCTTGTTTATTGAGTGCGTAGTCTCCTGCAGCCTTTGTGTTTGAACTACGGTCCAGAGATACAGGGGCTCAAGGACTACTAAGTCTATTAATGGTAAACAAGAATAAGCCTAAACCCAACAGTCTGAATTCCGCTGTTCTAGTTCATGTATTTCTTGATAATTACAAGAAATATCCCATATACTTTCATACTAATATCGCACTGTGAGGAGTAATTAATGGTAGCTATGAAGAAATTTAAGAAAGATTATTGCTTATTATAGAAGTCAGTGCACCTTCCACTAAGCACCTGGCATTTGTAGCTGCAGAGTATAAATACTTCTCAAATCGAAAACCTCAGCCATCACCATTGTAATGCTATTACAACAGGGACTAGTAGCACAGAAACTGGAAAGATTTCTTACTGGAGTGTCTTCCTGTTTTACAAGGCAGCTTTTGAGGGTTCAGCTAGAGGAACAACCCTCATTTCTCTGTGTTTATCAGCCTTTTGGAAGGTCTACACCTGTCTAGCCAGGTTTCCACACCCACTGTGGCACAGGCCATTCCCACAGTACTCTGGGAAGGTCCAGGAACACTGAGATTGCAAAACTGTGTGCAAACCTTCAACAAGGTGATAAAATGGGGCAGTGTCACCTTGCACATGTCACTGTGGCCAAGCGTAAACACGGCACTTCACCAATACTCCATACCTTTCAGTGGAGGAGGGCTCTGGGGTGGGAGAACTGGTTACATTTGGGAAGACTGCAAGAAAGATACAGCTTACACACACCGTCCAAGCAGCTGGGAACACAAAGTGTTTCAGAAAAGCATTTCATAACGTTTCCAAGCATAAGGACAAGAATCTCAAACCTTTCCAACTATGGGTAGCTCCACAGATCCCCACGTATCCGCTCCCCAGTGAAACAGTCCTGATAGAAAGTCGGCCGTAATAACTCCTGCAACTTGAACAGGGAGAGGGACAGTTAGATGTACACAGCAGTTTTACTGACATACTCACATCTAATGTTTGGCTTATAAATTTACTTATTTAACTCTAACTTAGATTATTTGCAACCACAGGAGATCTACTCAATCTGACTAAACATAAGGTCAGACCAACTAGGAAAAAAGAAGGTCAACAAGACACCACTTGGATTGTTCCTTAAATAGCAAGATTTTGTGTTTAGCCCACCTTCTACAGAAGAGCTTGACAAATCCTTACAATTGCTGGTATGAAAAACACTAGTCTTCCATCACTTACATCTGAACCACTTAGATCTGCCCATCCTCCTCTTCAATAGTGTTTAACAGATTACCAGGCTGTTAAAGCCATCCCAGCAGATAATGCTATCTGCAGACCCATCCTTTCCAACCTTAGCCCCTTATGTCTGTAAACAAGCAGCACTGCACACTGATGGGTACAGAGAAGCACGGAGGAAGAAGCCATTCCTGGGTACAGTGATACTATTTACAAAACAAGAGTGGAACATCAAACAGCTTCAAAACTGTGGCACCTGCAACCCTGTAGGCAAGGCCCCAGAAACCAGGCTACCGAGTCTCTGTAAGGGACAGAGTGCACTGGTGGTATTGGCATACCCAGTCAGATATACCATCACACAAAACTTGCTGCAACAAGATTTTTCTAGCTGCCAACCGCAATTACTTTAAAACCATGGTCAAGTAAGGGTGATTTTTAGCTCATGCATGTAAAGCTCTTTTTTGCCTTCATGTTCTGGATAATCTACCTACCTGAGTTTCTGGCTAATCCTGACATTAAAAGTAAGGACACAAGAGATGGTATTTGATCAGAACAGCTGTACATTTTCCAGGTAGTCATGGATGGTGTTTAACAGACACCTATCACTCTTCACCTGCAGAAGTCATCTGACTTCCAGGTTCCCAATCCCTTTAGTAATGAAGTCTCCAGCACAGCTTGAGTTATCCCCCTGCACAAGCTCTGCTACCAGGCTGTGCTTTGGAGGAAGAAAATTCAGAGAGGAAGAAGTCGAAAGAGCTGCCTTGTTTTTAACTAGGAAGCTGGAGGAATGTGGCTGACAGCGCAGTGATATGGCTATAGCAACACAGCAATGAGTGACATACTGCATCAGGACCTGTGCTTGAGGGATTTTGAACTGTCAGACCCTTAGACCCTGCCCTTTACAGAGCAGAGACAAGAGGTAGCAGTTCTAGCACCGTGCTCTGAGCAGGTCTCATGTTAGATTACCCAGATCTGGATGGAGTCCAGGTCTGCTGAAGGATAAAGCAGACTAAGCCTCAGGATCATTTTTCCCCCCAGTGCCATCCCCTCAGGTGACAAAAACAACAGAAAGGTCTTCCTGTTTGTTTACTCTGAGCTGGACCACGCAGTGAACATGCACACAGCCATGCCTGGGGATCCTCTGTGGGGCAGTGGGCAGGCTCTGACAGGGAAGGCAGCACACACTTGTTACCTGCAGGTCTGGTTAAAGGAACTCAGCAGAAGCACGACCTAGATTTCATAATAGCTGCTGCGTCCTGCGCAAATCCACCTGGGGACTGAGTGTCTGATCCCAGCGAAAATCCCTCACAATCACCCAAAGTTCATGCCAACCAAAGCACTCTGCATTGGTCTTGCGGTTCACTTTCAAATGGGTCACAACAACATAAATACAAAGACTGTGGGCTCAAAACATAGTTTCAAAGCAGCTCAGCAATTCCCTACTTCATTTGGTGCTCAGGGCAGAAGGCACAGTCACTTAGTATTGGCTCTGGCAGTCCTTAGAGGAGCCTGTGATTCCATGAAAAGCAGAGGAGTAGCCACAGGACCAGGCCAGAGTGGCTGGAACCCAGGTCTTTAATTTTTCCTTTGGTATTTACCAAATTAGGGCTGTTTGCAGCACTCACACCTTGTAACAGTCTTCGCTCCCAAAACAGCAGGGAGCTGCAAAACCAGAGGTGATGCAGGACATTTATTTTTTGCTCTGCTTATTCTTCTTCTGCACTAACTCTTCCTCAGATGTCCATGAAGCTAGGAGGATTCCTGGCTTTCTCTTCCACTAGCCAGCATTTGTTTCCTCTATGCGTCTGAAGACTTTGTTCAAGCACTGCTTCTCATTTACAGCATTGAGGCTTTGTGATGGGGAGGGACCCCTTTTCCTATTATGATGTTAGGCAAGACAATTCCAACTCATAATCCAGCCAAAAGTTAAAGTTGCTGGTATACTGGTTCATCTTGCTTTGATGCCAACACAACCTGTTACTCCTCCCTCCCTCACTGAAACTTAACAGCAGTCTGAGATATGCCAGAAAACAACAATAAACATGCATCTTTCCCCACAGATCACACAACTTTTATTTACCCTGGTCAGGATCCAGACTGTGCCTGACTTTCCTACTCGAGGAAGCTTAGGGCAGCTGCCTTGGGAGTCCAGCTTAATGAAGTTCTCGCAACATTGGCAGGGTTGCTAAAGAGCAGGTAATTTTCAAAGCATGACAGAGGATGAGGTTGCTCTGTTACTATCAATCAAGTGTTCTTCATCTTCAGCGCACAACCGTTACCTACAGAGCATGCAGCACAGCACACTTCAGATGTAGCCCTCCTTGTGGTTACCTTTTCCTTAGCTGATCCCTCACCTCTGCAGGCCTTCCCCTCACCTTTCATTCACAAAAAGGGAGAAGAAATAAGATTAGGATTAGTGTGGCATCTACTACCCCAAAAGGTTTTCTTTTCAAGTTCAAATCAATCCCCACTGCTGAATCCATTATCTAGTTGCCCCAAACTCTATAATACAGCCAGAGATATCCCATCCTTTATGTATCACTTTGTTTACTGAACATGACTCCTTTTTAAGCAGTAAATTCCATAGACTTTGTTGTTTCAGGGCACACACTTAAGCTACAGTGAAATAGGGTGGAACACAATAGCTTTCAGATCTGCACCTAGCAGCTGAAAGAGCAAACTGCCTTGATTCAGGGGGAAGATATCCAAACAACACTCTACTTTGCAACAACTAAAATACCATTCTTGCTGAGGTAATCACCCTATTAACCCACATCCCCTCCAGCACATTGCATTATCAGAGCTTGAAATAACAGCAGAAAGATCAACAGAAAGAGAGGCAAAATACTGACAGTTCCATAGATATTCCATGTGTTACTCTGATGCCAGCTTGTGGAAAGCTAAAAGGAAAGAATGAAGGGTGCCTGAAGCACTGCATTATACTAAAGCAGTATAGAAAAAACCTAACTACCAGAAACCTTTGTATTCAGCTGGACTGCCAGAAGGGCTTGCTCACTCTGCAGCAGTTGTGTATGACAAGTTGTAATAAAAGAGAAAGAACTGAACCAAAGGTTATATATAGAGACATGACTAATATCATAACACTTTAATTTGCATCCTGTCTCTGGACCCTGAAAGTACAGACAGCAATGAAGTGAACTCAATATGCTCATATACCTACCACTGTCTTTAGTTAAAATGGGAAAACCAAGGCAGATGTGTCCAGCTACTTCTCTAAGGTGGTATAAGAACTTGATGCTCTCTCATCAAGGTTGGGAGGGTGAGAGAATTCATGTTCAAGGCTGTCAGTCTGAAGAGTTTATTATAAAGTCAGAAAAAGCAGAATATTCACAGTTTGGATATCTATGAACTGCAAACCGTGGATTCACACACTCATGAGAAGCAAGACCAGTAAAGCATTAGAGAAACACAGCTCTGTGCACATAACTTTTACTCCAGCCTGCTGAGCAGTGGGATGGATGATCAGCCCACCCATGGCTTATAGCTGAAGAGGAGGGGAGAACTCAAAAGGCACAGAAGGGGAAGAAGGCATCATGGTCAAGAAATGAGCTGCAGAACTTGCTCAAAACATCAGGATTTGGTTTGGGAGTAGGCTGCTGAATGAGGAGAGAAGAAAAAGGCTTTGCAGACAGGGAGGCCACAGGTGTGCAAATAAACCTCAACCAGCAGCAGATGTTTTAAAGTAAGTGAGCACACGACTGACACACATTTGCTAGAATAGCTATTCTCTTAAAGGCACTTGCGATCCTTTGCACGGATGAGCCTGCAGGTACAGCAGCGCCCTTGGGACACCACAGAGGGAGCGGGCGCCTCTGGTCTGAGCCAGAGGATGTGCCAGAGCATGACTGCAGCACTCAGACACCCAAGTCACCCAACAGGCCACGTTCAAAGGGCTCCAAGAAACACCAGCCCAAACATGCAGTCAGCAAACATGGCTTCGCTCCTGCTTGTGTTCTCTTCAGGAAGAGGTAATGCGTAGGGGTTTGTGTCACAGAGAAGCCCCCACTCCTCCTCTTCCTTGCTTAGGTACCAAACTGAGGATTACAATCTGCAGCCTCAATAATGAGCCTCTGTCATGAACCAGCCACATATCACTTCCTGCAACCCCGCTGCTCCCAGTGCGAGTGGAAGGAAGCCACATGAAGTGAGACATTCGAACACTTTGTGCCTCCAGAGATAGAACCATTATGCATGTTCAGCAACAGAAAGTTGTACTTCACCAAAACCGTACAGAGCCAAGTGTAAGCCCGGCTTTGTGCAGACAGAATTCTCACGTTATAGCCCAGAAGCCTTGCAGTAGAGTACATAAAGTCATATTCACTGTAAGAACTCAGTTAAGAGTCTCTGGAGAGAGAAAAAAGAAACCAGCAGAAGATGTTATTAAATAACTTGATACTATTGTGCAACATCACTGAGAGGTACAGTAATTTTTAATCAGTGACTGTACAAACCAGTTAAGTATTGCAGCACTAAAGAGCCTGAGGAATGGCCAATTCCACAACAGAAAGACTGCTTTTCTAAATAGTCAATATGCTAAAGCAACACTGGTTTGCTACTTCTATGCTTATAAAAATAAAATGCCTTCATCACCCGCATTCCACATTTAGTGGCTTTCAGTGTAGAAAAGGCAGTGCTTGATACTATGGCAAGTTATGAGGCAAAGAAAATACCACTTCAAGAAGTATAAAGCTTAGCAGCTTAAAAATAAAAAGGAAGAGTTAATTGTTATTGCTACTTAAAGCTGAGGAACATTCAGTCAACACTGGACCTAACAGTGCAAGGAAGCAGAGAACACAGCTGAACTATGAAATAGAAGGACCTGGATATATTATTATATGCATCAATTACACTATAATTGGGTTTTCAAATAAACCATGTCTATAACACATACGCTCCAGAGATGGGAAAGTTCTATCCTGAGTTGCACATGCTTATTTTGCAAGATTGGCACACTATTGACACAACAGACATTCCTTCTCCTTCCACTGCATGCTCCAGTTACTCCCTGCTATGGGAAAGCCGTACAATCCACTGCCTCCTGAAAACCAGGCACACCTCCCACACCTCTTGCCTCACCTCTAACTGCAACAGACCAGAACACCAGCCTCAGGCAGAAACCACACAGCTTCCAATACTGGCAGAAGCCACCAGGAAAAGTACATCCCCAGGGAATGAGGGTACCTGCTCCCCTGGAGTCAAACACCAAGAGATCCTAAAGCATGACTTGGCTAAGAATCACTACCTGATAAACTTACTGATAGGAGCCACAATTTATGTTCATGTCCTTAATCACAGCCTGTTAACCCAAAGCAAGCCCAAACCAGCTACTTCTCCAGCTGATGGAGTACTGGTCAAGCACCCATCATGCTTAAATGACAACATCTTGACAGCTTTACCTAGGCCTCAGGTTCTTACACAAAAAAAGTACCATTGTGTGTACTTCTTTTCCCCGAAAATACATTACTAGAAAAACCAATTAATCACTTTCTTCTGGATGGCTTAAGAGAAGAGAGAACAATGCTTACCGAGTGAAACCCTGGAGCATGTTTTCTCTCACTGAAAGCTCCCATACTTTCATTAGTATGACAGATCAAACTGATCCTCTGCAAACACCCCCAGGAATCCCACAGGGCGAGCTCAGCTCTCAGCAGCACCAGGAGCTCTGTGCAGGCAGGTTGGCACCCACAGACCTGAACATTCGCCTAGCGAGGGACATAAGCATCCATAACCTCTCACCAAAGTGGATCATTCTGTCACCACTCACTCTAACCCACTTCATCAGGGCAACACTCCAACATGTGTTCATGTTCTGAAGTGCATGAGGCACTCTTCCAAGTAAACCAGCACCACCAAGACCTATATTAAACCCAAGTCCCTGCAACTTTAAGAGAGCCCCAGGCAGCTCAGCAAGCACACAGAGCTGTCTTTGTCCCAGGCCTGCTGCTGACATAAGGAGCAAAAGCACATCCACTGTGCACACGAGGGGGAAAGCACGGATGGAGCCATGTCACCAGCTTCCCTCTGCTCCCAGGGTAAAAATATCTCTGTCAGGGAGAAGGGCTCATCTCCCCCCATCAAGGTATGGCCTCCAGCCACTCTGCCCCAGAACTCTGCTGGCACAATGGAGAAGCTCATCCCCTAATCTGGACTACACAAAGAACAGATAACTGGTGGCAACATCACCCAAGCAGAGTGCAAACCATGTCCTCCATAACTCCACTGTCAAGACCAACAGCCTCCAGCATCGATTGGTGCCAGAAAGGTTGTAGCCCAAGTTAACACACACAGAACTATCAGCAGACGATGATGGCTGGATGGGGCTTGGAGCAACCTGCTCTAGTGGAAGGTGTCCCTGCCTGTGGCAGGGGGCTGGAACTGGAGGAGCTTTAAACAGCTTTCCAAGGCAAACCATTCTGCGATTCTGTGTCATTACACAAATTGTGTCAGTACAGTGCTATCGTTATTTGCGCAACGCAACCTTGACTCAAAGCTTTGCACACTGTGTTGAGTATCCACCTTTAACACAGTTTAGGATGGAAAACACGAAGGTACCAACAGATAAGAAGTAACAGACAATTGCCTCAGGGAGGAGGTGACACAGCAGATGACAAAGGTTTGTCTTACCTGCCCCGAGGCTGAGTTCAAAGATGATTTTCCTTTGTCAACTGAGGGTTTCCCTGGTGTCATTTCGAAGACCTCTTAAATCATCTTCAAGTGGAAATTCATTTTAATGCACAAACCCAAAGCAAAGTGACATTGCCACAGTTTGGTCTCTCATTGCAAGGCAGCAGGACCTTGATGCAGGGGCACACCAATGCACTTCATACAGCACTGATGGTCTCTAGAGCGCATTTACTCCAATGTGTACCAGAGCTTTCATACATATTACACACTCATCGCTTGGCTCTGCAATGTAGGTAACCAAATGCAGCTCTGCAGAGCTGCTCAGGTTTGAAACAAAAAGGCTCTGGGCCTTGATTAGTACAAGTTTCTATTTTGAAAGTGAACCAAGTGATTTCTTTCTGCTCTGGCCAACCCACAGCATTTGCTATACTGAAACATGTACCTCTAATGGGCTTAGAAAAAAATCAGTTCCCCATCTCTCAAGTGATCATTAATTGTATCTTGTATCACAAGATGTTTCTAAAGAGATCTGCCCTACTTGGGGCAGTTCTTCAGAATATAAACAGGCTACAACACAAACTTAATGTATTTCCTTTATAAGGCTGCAATAAACAGGATCTGTTAAGAACAGACGTGGCTGCAGATAAAAGTCAGATGCCAGAAATAAGTCGCCCAACTTGGAAAAAAGGCTTTAAAACCCTGTAAGAAGGCATGAGGAGGGAGGGGAAAATTAAAACCAGAATCCATGGTGTGACTCGCCAACTTTTTATCCAGATGATATTAATAAACCACACACACACACGTATATATATATACACACACAGAGAGCTCATGTATATTGAATAATATGTTGGACACCACAAAGTCACCTGAGGGTGCAGGGGATTTCAAACCTAATCTTACATGTTCTGGCGAGGCTTTTCTGCTTATCACAGTGCCACGTAGGCCAGCCTTGTCCCCAGCACTACTGAGCTGCTCTTCCAGGGGCAGCAGCTGCCCTGGGTCTGCAGCACTGCCAGGATGAGGTCCTGCTGCAGTGGGACTATTCAGGTATTAACCATCACACCAGCTTTCTGAACTAAGGCTGCCCTGGGGTTCACTGTGTGCACGCATGTGTGCACGCATGTGTGCAAATAGGGTACCACATTCAAATCTACATCCACTACCAGCTTGCATAAACAGGAGATTTTTCATAGCTTCTGAGCAGAAGATACCCAGAATAGGGCACAACTGGAGATAACCAGAAACAAAATAAATCCACCCTCTGCCCACTCTCCTTTCTCTTTCTTTTCGACAGTGGTGGGGAGGGAGAGGGAATTGTTCTCCAGAGATAAGAGACTCACATGCCTCTTCCTCTCCAGCAAGATCATCCTTAGTCAGCACAAACCAACCAAGATCAAAAGCTATTTTAAACCAACGCCATAAAGTTCCCTCCTCGAAGCCTCAGTGCCTGTAGGTGATTCAGCACAGCAAATGACAGCAGGCCACGTTGAGTTCATTTCTCAGCACCCTGCTCACATCACACAAGGAAGTAAGTGCTTTCAGGCTGCCAGTAAGAGAAGGATCAGATCTTTCTGTCCTAGGGGTTTATACATATTTACAGTGCTACCTATGTTATAACTATGCCTTTAAAGACATAAAAAAGAAGCTATAACACAGCCATTAGTCACAGATACAGGGTTTACATAAGGTGAAGTGATGCAGGAGCTTCAAACTACTCCCCGTTTCTTAAAACAAAGCACATATTTACATAAGAGTACACAGAGCCTCCCAGCAACACAACCCACTGAACAGGTCTGTGCAGATCAGATCCTGCCCACTGGCTCACCAATCACTTTCGGATTCCAACACAAGATCTAGAGACTTGTCTTTATTAGCAGAATGTTTAATTTGCCATCTCAACTCAAAGGTCAACATTCCAGTCTAAGCTTCATGAAAGCTCTCAATGGGAAAACATCTGACCATGTCTGTAACTCAATGCTCCTTATCTCAGCCACTGCACTGTGTTGCAGTGCATAGAAATCGAGCATTTGTGGAGACGAGTTTCAGAAAACTCAATTCATAGGGATAATTAGGCTGTATTACAGACACCGTTCACACTTTACCTGGAGAAATGATGGACTGAAGACAGCAAAACAAGATAGCATGGAGCACTTATTATTTTATTGAACTCATTTTTGTACATGCTATCAGTTATTTCCACACTGCTTTATTTACACAGAATCCAGATTCTGCTGTTTTAATCATTCACTACTACTTAAATAATATTATCAGTGAATTGGCTGCTTTATCAGTTAAACTGGCAACCAGGATATCAGAGAACTCAAGCTTTTATCAATATTAACATTGAGATGAAAGCCAGTTGCAAGCAGATTGCACTACAGGTTAAGCATCATTACTGCTTCTCTTGTCTACATCTGACATTATTATGGAGCAGTTCTCATGCCATGCTCTTCTCCACTCCTCCCAACACCTCCACCTCATCAGCTGAGAGCAGGCAAGATGAAATTAGGCCAAGTGAGCTGGTGTGATTTATAGTGGAAGACTCTGCTCCTCCTCAGCCCCAGCGGAAAGCAAATAGTCTTTAAAGAGGCATCAGGGATTACCTCTTCCTGGCTTTGGCAAAAATTCATGGCATCTATCATGTATCACTCTTTGAAGCTGTGTTTTGTTGGTGCTTGGTTGGGGTTTTTTTTTTCTACATATAATTATCAACAAGCACCATGCTCTTCTAAAACACACAACAATTCACACTGTTTATAGAAAAATTACTTTATTATGAAGCACGGAAGCTGAACACCTGTCGCTAGCTTACATGGTGTCCTGATGAATGACACCCTTTGGTCTCCTGTCAGTTAACTGGGAAATCATATTAAAATATGTAAACCTTTATACACACCCAACAGAAGCTGCTAACACTGCATTTAATATTCATCACAAGTACAGTAGAAGACTGCTGAAGTGCTTAGTTTACTAATTCTCTTCCCTTCCTCATCTTAGACTCTAACCAGAAAGTTATGAGAGGTATGCACCGCAGAGCTGGCTCTTCCGATTCCTAAATTTAATCCTCTTTCCTTTCCCCGCATCGCCTCCCATGCACACATAACCACAGCCAACAGGAACATTTGCTGCCCAGATAATGCCAACAGACTGAGCAAGCCAAGATGCCCACCTGCTGCAGCTCAGCCCGCCCTACTGCTCCACTGCCCTCTCTTCTGCCTGCTCCCAGGAAAGCTTCTGTGCCACAGCATTTCAATACCACCCCAGTAACACAGTGCTCATTTAAACACCAACACTTGTGGCTCCAAGTGTTAAGCAACATTCAAGTTGTACGTAGGTTTAGGCTCTGAAAGATGTAACGACTGTTGAGGAGTCCCTTTTTGCACCCAGGTTATTCCAAGACAAGATTTTCCTTCAGTTAATTCCATGCAATTCCTCATTCTGTCAGTAAAGGTGTACAACATCATACTAGAATCCTTTACTAGTTCTTCCTCTCCATCTTTCCAGATGAAATCACCAACTCACACTGTACCTACACCAGCTACCTTTGTACTGACAACTTAAATACTTCTACACACCTAAGGCAGAAATACAATACTGCACTTGCTTGCCTACACTCCCAATCAAATGGAGTAATAAGAGACCAACAGTCACATTTACTGCCACAAAAAAATGCTGCATTCAGGATAAAGGCCAAACTTCATGTTTCAATGTGAAATCACAACACTCCCGAATACTCATTTTTAGTTCCTGGCCTCCACAAAAAATTGGGTTTTTGCTTTCTGGGAAGTTCTTGTGAGTATTTTTGTCATTCAATGTATTTTGTTTCCAGCTGTGACAGTCTCAGAAGCTTTTCCCCTCTCAATAGTCCTCACACTTGCAGTGACTACATAAGAACACCACACTGCAGCAGCTACGCTAAAATCTTCGCCTTTGAGAGATAAGAAGTCACTGAAAAAGAGAAAGCACTAGAAATTATTGCAGATGGCCTCCGTTTCAGGGGCAGTGCAACTGCACACACAGGAATGTCCCTGCCCCTTTCAACAGCAAGTCAAGCCTAAAAGATCACACACTTGTTTCCAGCACTACAACAGTCTTGTTCATGGCAGCGAACAGCTCCTACTTACATATCCCAACAATCACTGAGGGCATGTGTTCCAGGCGCAAGTAGAAGAGAAGATTGTAAAAATTGAAGCAGATGAGAGAGAAGCACAGGATGACCGAGATCCACTCCTGCAGCCTTTTTCCTGTTGGGGAAAAAAAGAGAAGAGGCATGTTTTAGTTTATCTGTGAGGACATTTTGATGTCTGCAATAATACGGACATTCGACTGCCTGGATGATTGACTCCATTTGTCTGACAGAGAACTGAAACAGAAACTTACTTATCCACGGGAGGTGTGCATATTTTGTTAAGGGATATTCTTCTTCCTCCAGCAGCTACTAACCCCTTCCCTGTGCCCTTGCCCAAATAACAGGGACAAATCAGACATCATCTGACATTGTCCTAGTTTCCTTTCCCCTGCAGTTGCTGGCACTATGCTCCTCTGCATCACATCCTTTTTCAAATCTCCATTCCATTCAATATTCAGTGTTGCTGGGATGGCTGAATATGGGAACAAATTTCTGGCTTCAGATGCCCTGTAGTTAAGTCAGCTCATGATCTGCAATATTTAGAATCTCAGCGCTTGTAAATAAAGCTGTGGTGCTCACAGGAAAAAGCATCATCTTGTATTCTGCTGACCCTAGAACTGCTTTCCTGACATTTGAGCTATACTTCTGAAGCTTGCTTACTTAACTCTTGCAGCTTTGTCTTTGCCTTCCTGCTCCCAGGCAGAAGCCTACGACCTCTCAACCATTGCAAGATGAGAGGAGACAGAATAAGCAAAGAGAAAGATCTGGCAAAAATTCTCTCTTGTACCTTGCTGTACTACTACAGTATCTGAACAACCCCCTCATTTATTGCCTATAAAAAGAGGCATATCAGAGCATGGTAACACTTTGAACATTCATGTTAGCAGCAGAAACCTTCTGTCTGTCAATCACTGCTAGTTCCTCTGAAGGCACTGATGCTGAGAGCAAGAGAACACTCAGCGCAAGACCCAAATGGATTAAGGCAGCAGAAACAGACCTTTAATGCCTAAATCCAAGATGATCTAAGCTATCACCTTGGCTCAGCAGGGCTCTGGCTGTAGTTAGCTCTTGACATGCTCAGGAGCAGAGAGGTCATTAATTCTTCACCTATTTCAGGGGCCAGACAGTACAACTGCGCTTGCCCACGGCCTTCCAGGGCAGTTTAACCCTGCTGACCATTCCCACTCTCTCCTGCAGCCTTATACACTTTGTACCTCTACAGTTTGAGGCACAGCAACATGCCGGGGAGCAGCCAGTAAGGGCTATGTGCAAGGTGCACATCCTCTCAGGAGCGGAGGCACACTCACATGTTCGGCACGTGTTCAGGACAGGAGCTTCTTTCCTGCTACTCCACTACACTGACCTACCGCCTGATCAAATTTCTCCTCCTAAATGCTAAATCAAGTCCCTCTTCTCAACTATCCCATGCAGTGGAAAGGAAGCTAGGAACACTAAAGGAGAATCAGTGCTCTCTTCAGTGTGCTTACAATGCAGCATTTTGAAGCAGCGTGAACAAAGACTTTTAGAGGCCCTAAGTGTACAAACCAACATTCTCTGCAGTAGCAGAGAATCCTAAAATTAAATCAAGACACAAGAACAAGCATATTTCAAGGCAGCATCAGGTGACAATGTGGGAAAGTATAAAGAGATCCCTGGAGTAATGAAAGTAAGAGTTAATTAATGCTCCCTGCATAAGAAAACCACACCCTGATTAGGGGAGCACAGTGGGTAGGTCCCCACAGAACAATTAGCTGACTGTTGGGAAACACTCGCCCCTTGCTAGCGGGTCCCAGGAGTTCAGTCTATTCAAACAGCTCTGTACTCTGAGCACGGGATCCCAAGGTGACTGTGTGGAGATATCCAAGTCCAGAAATGCAGGCCCAGCTCTGGACAGACTGGGAAGGCATATCGGCCAAAGGAGCAGAGTCAGCACCAACAACTTGTGCCTGGATCATGGGTAATGGTTTGTGTTGGAAAGGACCTTTAAGTTCATCCAGTTCCTACCCCCTGCATGGGCAGGGACACCTTCCACCAGAGCAGGCTAGTGGAAGCTGCATCCAACCTGGCCTTGAACACTGTCAGAGATGCCCTCAAGTTTAAAAGTACTCCCTACATGAAGGAATAAGGTGCCAAAGCCACTAGGTATATGCTTAAAGAAATAGTGGAAATACTGCAGAGTCATATTCACCCTCCACAATTATATGCAACCCCCGCTCTTAAGACTTCCTGCTCAGTAGCTCAGCATCACGTGCTTCCACCGTAACACATATTCTGACATTGTTTATGTAAGTTATTTATGTAATACCAGAAAAAAATGCACATCTAATCTACCAGCACAGCTCATTGCTGATGGGTATCGCTACACACATGCTGCTCCACAGACTACCCAGGAACTTACGTCCACAGCTGAAGATAAGAGCGAGGTGTTTGGAGAGGAAAATCTTTTCCTTATGAGCAAGAGCACAGTGTAGTCGCAAAGCTGGTGCTTGCTTGTGTGTAAAGCACAGGAATTGGTCACTACTGCCTGGTTCAGATCTGTGCCTCTAGACCAGCTGAAGGACGTCACACAACACCTTTTCTCAGCGCAAGGAAGAGGTAAGCAATGCAAGCTGAAATGGGTAGACTTGCCCTGTACAGTCTAGAAAACTGGCAGACTAATGGATGCCTTTGTTTTTTTATCATAACTTGGCTGTGTGCAAGTAGGAACTCCTGCTTTTCCAGTAGTGGCCTTGAACACACAAGCTAAGGTGTTCAGCTGACCTGCTGGAAACCACAAGATGGAGAAAACTGACCTTCCCTTTCCCAATCCCTCACCAGAGAATGAATGACAGGAACGGCAGGAATACCCAGCATCGCTCACACCGAGCTAAAGACAACGACGTATTTTGTTATAAGGAGTTTGCAGTTATTTCCAAGGCATCACCGCAGAGCCGCAGTGCCTGACAAACAGCAAGCCCCCGGAAGGCAAGGCCGAAACAACGCCTCAAACATCCCCCACCCCGTCCAGAGGCGCCAGGAGTATCTCAAGTAGCCATTAAGTATCCTGGAACTAAAGCTTCCGTTGTTACTTTGTGTAGCATCCGAGCCCGCACGTCTGCGTTCAGACAGACGGTGAAGGCGGAGCGCGCATTCGAAGGGCAGAGCGCTCATTCCGGGCAGGCTCTCGTTAGAAGCCCCCGCCACGGCGGCGCAGCCCCTTCCCGGCCCTGCCTGAAGCATCCGCGCTCGCCCGCCCTGCGCAGGCCCCCAGCGTGCGGCATCGCACCGCCGGCAGCGCGGGCCGCCTCGCTAACCCGGGATGGGCCGGGGAGAGCCGGGCAAGGG
>JAOEHY010005078.1:0-16113 GCA_025447955.1 Psilopsiagon aurifrons
GATTGGATATGAGGAAGAAATTCTTTACTGTAAGGGTGGTGAGGCACTGGAATGGGTTGCCCAAGGAAGTTGTGAATCGCTGGCGGTGTTCAAGGCGAGGCTGGACAGAGCCTTGGGTGATATGGTTTAGTGTGAGGTGTCCCTGCCCATGGCAGGGGGGTTGCAACTAGATGATCTTGATGTCCTTTCCAACCCTAACTATTCTATGATTAGATGGGGTGTTGAGTCTTAGTTTACAAACTGGGTTGCTGAAGATCTTTGTATTTGAACAGCGAAGGAAAAGGGATTCTTTGCTCTGCCAGAGCCGTATTTCCAGCTTGAGGATAAACAACTCCACTTTTTGTTGTCACAAATCCTGTATCATTGGAGTTCAGAAGAGTCATTGGTGAAAGAAGGGAATAAACCAGCCTGTCACCTGCTGGAGATAGATAATAAGTCACTTGAGCTGAAACCGAGGCTATTCTGAGTCCTGGGGTGCTGACGGTAAAACACATTTCTATTACTTTATGTAAATCTTTCTTGAGGGAGTGAGGTGGAATTTAAGGTTACAGGAGGTATGGTATGCCCTTCCCAGTCTTTCTTGTATGTGCATTTTTGGGGGGAGGGTATAATAATTTACAGAGTGATCTGCTGTGGTGTTCTTGGACTGTGAAAACTTACTACAGTTGTAAGTTTGGGGTTTGAGATGGAGGGGTGGAAATTTGATCACAGCAGGGAAAAGCAGGCAATATTTTAAGGAGACCAGTCATTTCTTTGTTTTTACTTTGCAGTCCTCCATGCTGAATTATAGCAGGGTAAGCCTTGCAGCCATCTTTGTAGCCTTAGCACCCCTCTCATTTTCCCAACCCTGTGTTTTCTTTTCCCTTCTACAGGGCTTATGCAGAAGACTCGTCCTCTGTAAAACACGATTCGAGGACAGAGCCAAGCAAGAAGATGAATCACGAGGAGGAGAGCAGCGGCAGTGAGGATAGAAGGGCTGTTGCCTCAGGTGATGAGGAGGCTCAGCCAGAAGGGAAGAAGAAGAAGCGTTCTGGCTTCAGGGACCGTAAGGTATCAAACTTGGGCATATTTCACCTGCAGCTTATGCACTGCAGTGGAAAGAGGAAGAAAAGCTGCAGAATATATTATTCAGGTTGTGATATGTTGTGGTATATAAAGAGTCTGTCTTTATCTCTGTACTTGTCTTTATTTTCTAAGAGACCAAAGCATTTTGGAAACCTCCTTTCTTGGCATGCTACCTTGAATTTCTTTAGGTTGAAGCTCATTTATTTGGAAGGCATAGTACACTGGTTCTCTGAAATGTAGACCTCTTTTCCCATCTCCAGTTGGATGTTTGAGAAGTGGCTTGTTAAGAAATCAAGGCTTCTACTTTGATGGCTGTTAGGATGGCATATGCAAAGTAGGGAACTGGTGCAAAAGCATCTGTCATGTGTGTCTTTGAGTCCATCTGTTGGTCTGTTTGTCTGTGAACGTACACAGTGTATGTAGGAAGCAGAGGGTGAGTGTGGAAGGGAGGTTATTGGAAAGGGGTACTTGATTTTTTCCTTTAATTACTCCATGTAAACGTTGTTCTTGAAATACAGCCTCGTTCCCTGTTCACAGTTGTGTCTCTCCCTTTGATGCTTATGCCGATTTAATTTTCATATCAGACACATTTTCAAGAGGAAGAAAGCTTGAGTAAAGAGCTGTATTGTCAGCTTGTGGCCTGCCTTCACTGTTGGACAATCCTGAGAGCTTAGGGGTCCTCAGAACTGTCTTACAACTTGTTTGGTACTATCTGTAACCACTGTTATTATAAGCTGTGTTACTTGGTCTGATGGAGAGTCATGTAACTGAGAGTTGGCAGGCAGCAGTATTTTATTTTTTAAACCTGTCTGGATGTTGTCTTTATTGGGCTATGTTTGACGATTTAATATCTTTGCAGGGCCAAAGAGGAGAGCGGGAGTATATGCTCTTCACTATTCCTTTCTGTGTGATTTGCTTCTGATAATTATTTTTTCAGTCCATATCGTGGAGGCTGCATCTCATCAGCTGTTAAACTGTGGATGGCTTTATGTAGTGCCTTAACAGCTTTTAATGAAAAATTAAGAGCTGTTTCATTTCAAGTTGCTGAATCATAGGCTGGTTTTGGTGAGAACAGATTACCCAGCTTAACATTTCAAGTGCCTTATGGTATTTGGGGCTCCAAACTCTCTGTGTGGTGACCTGCTGGTGGCAGCTCAGTGAAGTTATTTTGTAAGATTCTATGCTGAAATATGAAGAATGGTCCAGGAGTACGGATTCTTTGCTTCTGTGGATTTTCTTGGCAACTGGATGTTGGATACACTGACAGCTTCAGCAAAACTTCAGCTCTTGCCAGTGCTACTCAGGAAGAAAAGGTTAATTTAACCGGTGTCAGCAGATGAAGGCAAGTTACAAAGAGTGAAGAAGTGATTCACTTTCATCCACACTGTTATGTGAAAAATACCTGAACAACAAAACCAAATCCAAACCTCTTCGTTGATACAGCAAATGTAATGATTAATTTTGACATGGCTGATTGCTTCTGGCTAGGAAAACCAGAGAATATTTGTTTGCAGGTGGAGATTTTTATTCCAGTTGTTAGGAGACATGCCTACATTGACCAGCTTTTCCGTTCCCATACTAGGCAGGGAGGAATATGGACACACTTTCCAAATTAGCAGCTGAGCCAGGCACAGAGAGGTGACCCTGAGATCTAGTGGAATGATGTGCAGCCTAGATCCCTTCTCAGTCCACAGCTTGCCTTCCTCCTACAGTTCTCAACTTGGGAGCAACGATTTCGGCAGGGAGAGCACAGTTTAAAACAAATCTCACAATCTTTAAGCCAACGTAAGTCCTCTTCTTTCAGCCTTAAGATGGAATGTGCATTCTGTGACCTGAATGCTAGCATTTTTTTGCTTTGTTTAATGCAGGATGTTACTGGCAGCCTCTCAGTTGCCAGGCTCTGTGTTTGTTTGGGCAGCTATGTTGTGGACTTGGTGTTTGATCAGCAGTTGCCTTAGTGAGTCATCTCGGGAGGTACCTTTGAATGTTTCCAGTTCAGATGACAGAGGAAGGTGTGCCCCTGCTTCCAACTCAAAATCAGGGCTTCTCCCAGGATGGGCTGCGCCCCTTATGAGTTGTGTAGCACCTTGGGAGTTCCTGACTCTTCCATGTATTAAAAAAAACAAATCAAAGCCACCAAAAAGCAAAACCCAAACCCCAAAGCAAACAAACCAAAAACCCCACAAAGAAAAACAAAACCCAAACCCAAAACTTAACCACCACCCACAGTAAAAAACATTTCCAGCTTTTTCCCATAATTCAGTGAAAAGTGTGACGTTTTCCCTGACAAAATATAAGCTTAATTGAAAGTGTTTAACACTTGTTTGTTATCCCAGTGTTGCTTTTAATGAAGTCGATTATTAGTAGTGAAAATAATGAATTACACTTGACATTGCTATTTTGGGTAGTGATTCAGTGACGAGGAAGTTGAAATGCAAATTATTTGGCAGCTGCTGCGGCTGTGGGGCTGGTGCCGGGATCGTGTGTGTATGGTTCACGGGCATGTGTTTTCTTGTATGTAGGCTATGCAGTGTAGAGGTCCTGACTGGGTGAGGCAGAACAGGAAAAGATTGTTTGAATGCTTTTATAGTTTGAAGGCTAATGAGCAGTAATACATGCTGTGGGTGGCCTGGTGTGTTAATTAACTTGCTAAAAGCATTTGCTTGCAGCATTTAGGATTGCTTTATCAAGATCTGCTTACAGTGTTTTCTGAGTCCTGCAGGTGTGCTGCCTTAGGAGTGTCAGTCGTGCAGAGTCTTCATGTTGGTGTGCATTACAGTAGGAAGCCCAAAGAATTTTGTAATTAATTTACCCTGCTAAGATGTGTGCGTTGTTGCATGGTCAGGGATGCCCCAGTGATGCTCTGGAAGTGACCCGAGGTGTTAATTTAGAGTTTGATTTTTATGTCTCCACAGGATTTTATTTTTCTTTTTTTTTGTAACTTGTAACCTGAGGCTTAGCATAAACACCGACTGTCTCAACAGCAGCTTTACTCTTGTGGCACGATAGGGATTCCTTGCCCATCTTTCTCCTCTAGTGCGTGCTCTGTTAATAAATGCCAAAATAGGACTTCTCCCTTTTGGTCTCATTGTCTTTCTGGAGGCTCCTGATTACATGAGGTTGCACTTCTGGTGGCAGGGTGAGAATTTTTGGTTGGTGTCCACTGCATCGAGGACTGGTGCATACTGGGGGAGGCAACCGCTTTGCCAGGAAAGTATTTTGTAGGTGAGAGGTCATGGGAGGAGAGACTTGTCTGGGATGACTTTATGTCCAGATTGTTTCCAAGTAGTGTAAAACCACCTCACAAATGGTGGTATGTACAGCCAAATACGTACATACGTACATGTGCTTCTATCTCCACGTTTGTATAGTGTGATCAGGGCACCCATGTTATTGCCTGCTTGTGTTTAGTGCCCTGTCTTGGATAAGGGAGTTGTTCTCATTTGCAGGGCCTTGGCTGTTCCCTTCTTGACCTGGCTTTGTGTTCAGTCCAGTCTTGAAGTCAGAGTGATGAGTTGTAGCATGTTTAGTTTTTGCCAGCTGGTTAGATCATGTTAGTGAAAATGAGGTGACTGAGCTCAGCTGTGGGCAAAAGGGAAGAAATTTGCTGCATTTGTTCACTTCTTCTAGGGACGTTTGAAGAAGTGCAATTTCTGTTTTGATGAAAACAGCCCGTGAGAGCTAAACAGACAGTTTCTGCTCTTTTTTCTTTTCCCCCAGCTTCTGAGTTATTCAAGCTTATTGTTCCTCATAATTTTTCCAGAATGTATTTGTCCTAAAATTGTGTGTTTATGTATGTCACAGCTAATTGCTGGAATTCAAAAGGATGGAAATAATTAAAACCCACGGTAGCTTCCCATAGAACTTTGAGTAGCTGTACGTAATCACATTTCCTTCTGGATCTGAAACTCAAATCACTTAACCGGTAACACCCATTTCGTAAACTGCAGTGGGCTTACAGGACCTGCTTTGAGCTTTCATGGAGATGATAAGTCAGCTTGTCTGTCTTTGGCCAGATGTGGCACTTTGCATCAACAAATTATGGTCATTAAAAATCCTTATGTTCCCCCTTATGCTGCTCTGAGGCTTAATGAGGCAGCCCTACTTCTGTAAAGGCGTTCATCTGCTTTTGTTGGATGAAGGGAAGCCCAGAACTACTTGTGTATTTTTCATGAAACCACAGACTGCATGGGAACAAATCTCTGGATTTGCAGATCTGTGCATGGTGGCTGTGCTGCATGCTGACACAGGAGACCTTTCTTAGCCTGTGTCATTAGCTGGCTTTTGTGAGCTGTGCCACATGTGAGTTGTACATGGCTTTTGAGCAACAGGCTGACCCTTCCTGCTCTAGAGCCACATATTCAAAATTGCATCTTCAAGACTGCCTAACAGTTACCCGAGGAAGATCTTAATTTAGCAGTATGTATGGATAGAAGGCAGGATGGCAAATGATCTAGGAAAAGACCGTGTAGTTTTGCTTCTGTGGCAGGTGATGGTTGTATTAGACTTGAGGGTACAGTGTGGATCTGAATGGGTGAGAAAATTGTGTGTGAAGTCATAGCAAAATGTAGACTGCTGAACATTGGTAAAGCAGGGGACTTGAGAATTACCCTGAGCTTGAGATGACAGAGACTCATCAGTGAAGTTGCTGGACCAGAGAGGAGTGTTGGTAAAGATGACAGATGAGGAGTAATGCCCATATTCCAAAAAAGAGGAGAAAAGCACCTAACAGCAACAGGCCTGCCTGTAGTATCTTAGAGGCATCTTAAAACAGATATAGAGGAAAAATCTGTTGCAGATGTGAAGTTGAATGAGATAAAAGAAAACATGATTTTACTGGCAGAAGTGTCAGGACTAATGTCTCTTCTGCAGAGGTGGTTTTGAGCACAAGAGGTATAACTTATCTAGCTGGGTTGAAGGAAAGCATTTGATAGTGCAGGTATCTTTTCCATAGGCTTGGAAAATTGGGAGTAATGTAGAGTCTCAGGCAGACAAGTGTTTTGGTTAGAAAGCAAGTTGTGTTCAAGGGGTGTCACGGATGGAGAGAGCTGCTGGTTGTGGTCTTTGGTGTCTGCTCTTGGCTCTGATCCTGGACTTGATACTGTAGTTGGTTTTAGTTGTCTTGCTTGAAGGTAAAAATACTTAACTCTGGTTTTGGCTGATGAAGTTGAGTGGGGGTGTTACTCATGGGATCAGGTCTTGCTACAGGAAGGAGTGAGGTACAGGCCTGCAATCACAAGTCAAAAGATCACTTTGTCATAACAAGTTACGGCCTGCCAGGTGGGAGCTGTAGACAAGGACAAGTGCAGCTTGGCAGCAGAAAGCGCTGGGGAAGCATGTGGTGTTGTTTCCAGCTGATAGATGGCGACTTGTAATTTTGCAATGTAACAGTTGCTCTGGATCCAGTGCCCTTATCTTTGGAGGACTTTGTGGACTGAAGCAGTAAAGATGGGCTTAAGTTTGTTGATTGTAGGTACAAAAGGGACTAGGGACAAAAATGTTCTGTGCAGGTGACTACAGGAAAGAAAGAGCTGGTTATAGTGGTTGATGCAAGGGCATTTCTGAATTATTTGAAAAAGCTATGGTGATGCTAGGAGTGGGGAGAACGCTTTTGAGATTTTCATTATAGATACTGCCATCTCTGGCAGCATTTGCTGGAGATCTGAGCTGGAACAAATGTAGAAGACAGAGGGTTTGCTTTCCCGTAGTTGTTTTACCGGAGTCTGGCTTGAGGAATTAAAAGTCTTTGGCTTGACTTATCCTAGAAATATGACAACACTAGAGAGGGTGTTTTCTGTCTGATAAACATGAGGGTGGAAAAGTTGTTCAAGTTAAAGGACAAGGCTGAAACAGAACCAAAGCCATAAATGATCTACAGCTGCCTTGGCAGTACCCTTGATCTTGAGTGTTCTCTTCTAGCAGATCATTACTTGTTTGGTTTTGCTTTTAGTTCCTGTGGCTCTTGGCCAGAAGTACTGAAGGTTTCAAGAAGTACCTTATGGACTGTTAAACATGGTGTATGGTGCAGGAATAAAAAGCTGTACGAAGAAGGAAAGTTTCTGCTCTAATGCATAATGAAGTGTAGGTCCTTGTGCCATTTTCCTCACTTGTGACCTTATGTTGTGGTTTTATTTATAAAAGCTTTCTGTTCTCTGATTAATTCCAGCTGTGCATTGGGGAATATGGTTCTAGGTACAAAATAATCACTCCTGGCAGAGTTAGTAAGTTGCAGATTGGTTGGGAAAAGAGGACTGAGTAAAGAATATTTCTTGCAGAATTTTGCCAATGTGATAGAAAAGAGGAAAAAATGACGTTGGATGTCTGAGCAACCAGCTGTGGCTCCAAGTAGTTTTTTCCAAGACTCAGCTTGAAAGTAAAGGTCTCCCCCAGCTCTCCAAGACATTTTCCCTTCATTTGTTAATCACAAATCAGAGCCCTTCAACACTGCGGTTAAAACACTGAACTGCTTTAGGGGCACAAATGTGATGCTAGTGCTTTTTTTATGTTCATGTTTAAAAGGGCCTTCGGGGATTTTGTTAACTTGGTTTTACTCTGCCCTCATGAGGAGTCAAAACTTAAAAAATAGTAAAAGGCTCTTAGTGTTTGCTCTTACTCCTGGGACATCAGGAGCTGATACTTCTAGTTTAACTGGTAGTTCAAAGGCTGAAGATAGGAGGGTCTATCTTCAGGCTCTAATGTAGGTCTTGGGAGAGTAACCATGCACATCTAATACTGGTTACATTTAATTTCCAGGTGATGGAATATGAGAACAGGATCAGAGCTTATTCCACGCCAGACAAAATCTTCAGATACTTTGCCACTTTGAAAGTCATAAATGAGCACGGTGAATCGGAGGTTTTTATGACACCGCAGGATTTCGTGAGATCAATAACGCCTAATGAAAAACAACCGGAAAGTAAGTGATGTCTGTGCGGTAATTGGAGGAACTAATACAGCCAGGGGGAATAAACTCTCCAGTTTCTGCTTGCCTGATCTTTAAACTTCCTATCAAACATTTGTTGTTGGGTATTGTTCTATGATTGTTCTTGCTATGTTCAGAGGTACAGCACAGAAGGTTGCTGTATGATTAGGGTGCTGCCACAGTCAAAAAAAGTGATGCTCTCAATCCATGCATTATAGCAATGTGACAGTGTGCAGGAGGATAAACAAATACAACAAGTGCAGGAGCAAGGCAGAAAATTACCAGTGCAGCTGTGAAGGAGCTACTCTTGTCTCTCCAGATGAGTCTGTAGCTTGTCCATGCTGGCTTGAACTCATTTGGCTGGCAGCAGCCAAATAACAGTGATCTTTCAGGTTCTGAAGTGTTGCTCATGGTATGTTTCTTTGGAGCGTCAAATTAGGGATTGCTATGGCTGATGAGCACCTCCTGAAGCTATCTATGCCACCTCCATGCTCCAAACCCAAAATTAGCCTAATCCCTCCTGTGTTGCCTGAAGTACTATTGCAGCATGGTAGATCTCATTGGTATGAGCCCTTGAGCAGATGAGAGAACTTCCTTGTTTATTTAATAGTAAAAGTTTACTTTCAACTGGAACACTTCAAGATTTGTTCATAAACCTACAAAAGGAGGTTGCTTTGGAAAGGAAGACCTTATGAATAGCAATGAAACTCCTAGAAATAAAGGAGTCCAGACAGCCTCCTGTTTGTGGCTGAGCTGTGGTGCAGCTGATCTCGGCCAGCTTCAAATTCGCTGCATGTTGCAGGGAAGCTGATCAACTGTAGTACCTGTGGGGGTTTGACAGGCAGCAGATGGAAGAGCAGACACTGTTTTCCTGGTCTGGAAAGCTGTGTCCTGAGTGGTAAGAGGCTGTTTTTTGTAGGGTGGCTTTGAGGATTTTGCCTGTCTTCTGTTCTCTAGGAGATTTGTGGTTTAGGTGGGACATGAGAAGTCAGTTTTCCTGGTCTCCCACAGTGTATCTCAAAGAATGAAAAGGGATTAATTAAAACTCCTTTCTGCAGGCATTAATGAAGAACTTCAGCCTTCAACCCTCAAATGTTAACTTCTTGAGCATGGGGTTTATGTACAAAGTGTGAAACTGTTTTGATATCTTCCATGACAGTTGTTTAATGTACACTTGTGCTTAGAAAACAAGGATATGAAGTGTGTGCAGAAGGGAAGAAGAAACAATCTTGGCATTAGTGTTTGATGCATGTTGGTAAATTGATATTTATCTTTTCATCAGGTCCTGAAAATGGCTGTAGTTTTCATATGAATACATGGTTTCATCTTCAGTGAAGCGGTAGTTTAAGCAGTAAACAGAAGATAATGTTCACAGATACTGGAATTGTGTGCTACCATCTTCCTATCTAAAGCTCCTTGAATTGGTACTTTGAAAAGCAGTAGGAGTACTTTGAGTGCAAGTCTTCCCATGCAAGTAATGTTGGGGTTTTTTTTGTCAGCCAGCTTAAAAACAGAAAACATCCTGTGTTTAATTCAGCACATCTGATTCTCTTTTACTTCTTCCATATGTGCTTGTTGCATTTTAAGGCATGCAGAAAATAGGTGGAAGAATGCTCAGAAAACACCTACTTTGGAGACAAGGGAAGGTGACTAATGGGAAATTGTCAGTGTTAGCTGTTTACTTCCCAATGTTACTATTATCCTGGCTAGGCAATCTGCTTAAGTGGCTCTGTGAAGCCTGTTGTGGGTTTTAAGTGACACAAGGCAGACTATAAAGGAGGAAAATTGCCTTAGTGATACTTACAGATGCTCTTGGAAAGTGGAATGAGATGGAAATGGAACTTCGGCTGCCCATCAGCAGGCAAAGCATGAGGGGGGCATTTTAGGTCTTCTTGGTTTGAAAGTATGTCTTAAGGACTGTAACTGTCACAGACTTGCTTCTAGATGAAGCTGCTGCTGGGATGGTTCTTTTTTCCTAAGTGCTGTATGTCATGACAATCACAGTAAATGGTTTTTTAATTATAATGAACAGTAGAAGAGTTAAATGCTAAATGCCACAGTAAAGTCAAAGCATACATGCCCCTGTTCCCAAATGTTTTAATATATGGTCATGACAAGAAAAATAAAAAAAAAGGAAGTTGTCTTGTGTGGTTTGTTGGTTTTTGTTTGGTTTTTTTTAACTCTGAGGTTACAAACAAAGACTGTACCTGCTCACCAGATTACGAGCTCTACATCCGTCTGGTGCTGTTGACTCATAAAGCAATCAGGATTATAGATCAGTAAGGAAATGCTGGGGCTACTTTCTGCTTTAGTCACGACTTGGATGTGTCCTCTGCCCAGACTGGAGCATTCCTCCTTCATCTCGGGGTGTTCCTGCAGGTGGTGATGTAGCCCCTTGGAAATCACCTTCAGGTAGTGACATAGCCTGCTGTAATCATACTAGCTTGGTACGTTAATGCTAGAGCTGAATTGTGGATTACTTTGTGCAGTCCCACTGACTGCAAGGCTTTCAGTGAGTGGTATTTGTTGGTGGGTTTGTCTGCTGAAGCAACTGGCTTCTGGACCTGTGAATTAATATGGTGCTGCATAAGCAGTCTGAGACGTGAGGAGAACAGGGGATGCTCTGTGTGCTCAAGCTGCCGCATGTGATTTCAGCAAGTAACGTTTTGTTAATGTGTCTGCTATTTTACAGAAAGAAAATACTTTGGAATGTAAATGAAAGGGAGTGATGGGGTATCTGAGTCCCTGTTGTATTTATTTTTAAACTGCTAATCTACTACGGGGTATCATATGCCTGATTCATTTTTATGGATTACATAGGAGAAAGTTGATTCATTGTCAGTAAAAATGTCATCTTAATTCTGCACTGTATTTTGCTGGTTTGGGGAAAATGAATGCCAATTCATTCAATTACTTCCTGTAGATTGCTTTCCCCAGTTCAGTAAAATTTTCTGCCATAGCTTTCCCAAGTGTGCAAGCTGTGTTTAAGGTGTGACACAGTCTTGCTGAGCTTGGAACTGTCTGTCAGAGTAAAACAAATAATGGCATTAAACCTGGAAGATGCTTTGAAAAAAAGAAATCTTTATATGCTGTCTGTAAAGTCCAAGTGCCAACAGAAGTGTGGGCAATGATACCTGCTCCCTGCAGTCCTGTGTTATATTTTTCTTCCCACCTCCTCTCATACCTGAGAGAGAGCTTTTCTCCAAGGCTGGATGAGCAGGAGTGATTTCTTCAGTCTGTCCCTGCTGGTGTTTGCTTGCCCTAACTCAGCTGCAAATGCTGCCTCTCAGTCTTTGGTAGGAAGGGTAAGGGTTTGTAAAAACCTGGTTGTGAATGGTGCAGCTCTTTGAAGACAGGTGGACTTCTGCTGAAAAAGATGCATGAAGCCATGACACTTGGCAGGAGTGCTGTAACTGCCTGATATTGGCAGGTCATTGCTGGCATATTCTCCATAATCTTAGGTAATTGTTGGCGTGCATGAGCATTTTCAAGTGCTTGGGCTTGCTTGGGGGTGGCCTGTGCAGTCCTCCTGTCTTTCCTAGCTGCTGAGTTACCTCCATATTCCCAGCTTTCTCTGGGTCTGTTCTGCACTAATTGTTTTCCTGGGGAAAGTGAGTATTTTGAAGCATCCTGGGCTAAGAAGGATCTGTGGCATACTCAGCCAGTATCAGTAATTAGAAGTAGAAAATGCTTCATATCTTATCGCAGCACGCTGTAACGAAGACAGGTTACGCCCAAACCAGTCTTGCTCTTCCATCTCAGTGTCAATCTCACTCCTGCAACATGAAAGATGCCTTTCAAGATCCACCATGCATGTTCAGATATCTGAACTGTTGGAAATGTCCTGGTAGGTGTGTGTGTTTTGGGGTTGTGTTGTTGTTGTTGTTGTGTTTTTGTGTGTCTGTAAGAAACCATAAACATGCTGTTGAAGCTCAGCCAGGAGCAGCAGCTGTGCCTCTGTTCACAGGATGGTGTCAGAGGAGAGGAACTGTGAAGGACAGAACTGATTTCTGGTGATTTGCTCAGACCACATAGCTTGATTCTCAGTTTTGAAATGGTTTGGGTTTTATCTCTGGATTTCATCAGCAGCTGAGCACAAGCTGGCTCTGGACTATTTGCAGTGCTTTTGTGATTATTTATTATTTTGTGTTAAATTTGTAAAATATGGATCTGATCTTTCATAGAGCCAACAGTCATGGGCTGTGACAAGCGCTCACCTGGTCTGGAGGGGAGGGGGAGAATTCCTTAGGCTTGTCCAGATCGCTAAAGTTATGCAAAGTGTTCAACTGAAATGCTTAGACCCAGAAGGAAACTAGAGATGCTGAACTTGCCTTTGGTTTGTTGATGGGAACTTCTGTGTTCTCTCCCAAATATATCTGCTGGAGAGGTCTTCAGGCAAAGAATGTGAGTGAGAGGGGGAGGTAGCTTGATGGTTGTCTCCTGAACCAGGAGTGTAAATAGATACGGGTTTTTTCTGTAAAAATACATCATTCCAAGGCAAGAATCATCTGTGAGCTTGTAATGCCTGACGCAAGACCCCAGGAACCTAGCCAAGGTGCATTTATGTGCATGCTTTTGTGATAGTTATCAGAAGAAACAAATTACTACAGCTTTCAGTGTAGATGACAGGTTGGTGTGGATGATCAGTTGTGTTATGAAGGCGCATCTCATAGAGACTGACTGACCTGTTGTAGGAGGGGGTCAGATAGGAGCAAAGTAGTTCCTTGAATAGAACAGTTCTAGGCTTTAACACAAACCTTGAGAGTGTTACCCCCTGAGAAATCTCAGGCAGCTCATTGTTTGCTTGCAGATTACATTTTAAATTGAGGGGAGAATACTCATAGAAAAATCAGAAGGTGGGTTACAGCTTTGGAGGGGAAAACTGGGTCCAACATTTTTTCCTCGCGTAATGTATGTTGCATGCTATGGTTACCAGGCTGTTTTCAGCCTTAATCATTAGCGCTTTTGCTCATCTACTTGCAATAAAAAGAGTCCATGTTATGTACTGAGCAATTGGAAAAGAAAAGCAAATGATGAGTAAATGTTACCCAAATAATGTGAAAAATCTGACAAGGATATCAAGACTGGAAGGAGTTGAAAAGGCTTTTCTGTCACTGGAAAACTGCTGGCATCCCAGAGGAAATCATGATGGTTTCTAATTGATCTCAGCCGTGTTCTTGGCATAATAGAATCGTTTTTTCTGGAAACCCGTTTGTTAAAATATTTTTAAAACTGCAGTCTATAATCTGCTGCTCATGGCTGCTGGTTTTATTTTCTGTTTTTTTTTTAACAGGATAACATTAGCTTAGTAATTGTTTAGCTATTTATCAAGTATGGTAATTGGGTAGTTTTGAGTGAATCTGTGGAATGTATGTTTTCATTAATCAGCAGAAATACAATAAGCATTTGCCTTCAGATTTTATTAGAGCTGAAGGAGAGTAACAGCAGGTTATTCTGTGTTTTTTCCTTTACATAAGTAATTCCTTCTCCATTAAAATATCCTTCCTAGCCTAGAAAAATAAGTAAATGCAGAGAATATGGTTCTCCCGTTGAACACCCTCTTTTCCCCGTTGTGGCAGTTAGTGAGTGCAAGACATTTTGGCTTATTTTTAAACAGTTTTGATTTTGAAAGTTCCATCACGTGAATATGAGTGGAGGCCTGTATTCTTAGTATTGGTGCATAAATGGTGTCAGTCTAATCTGAAATAACTGTTCTAGTGATGCTGTTTGCTTAAGTACTCTACCACAGTGCTGCTGTTTCTTTTGGTCCCCTGATAACCACCTTCTGATACCTTAGGTGGTATCAGAATTTGTAGGAGTAATAAATACATAGTGGTACTTAAAGATTACAAGCAAGCTGGCTATGGTGAGCAAGTTCGGAAATCATTGTAGGTCACCGTAGGCACTACTGAAAGTGTCTGGCTGGTGCAGAACCCTTGGCTGGGGGAGCAAAAGGAACTTCAGTAATCCGGATGTGTAGTGAAAGGTGAGGCGTTGTGCAGTGGTTGATGTAAATAAAAGGCGTATTCTGGGAGGTCATAGTGAAAGTTCTGAGTTTATTCAAGCAGAAATGAGCACCAAAATGCAGCTGATCTGGGTGATCACTATGTAATCTGTAGTAGCCATGGTGTGCATTGTGCTGCATTCCATCCCAGGAAAGCTTCGTGAAGCAGCCAGCTGTCCTCCTGGAAAGAATTCTGGGTTTCATTGCCATCTCCCTTGAAGGAGATCCTTTAATCCATTCCTGGGAGAATGGTATTTCATCTCCTGCTTTTCAGTGAGAGATGAAAAACCTCTTTTTCACTGTTAAACATGCCTATTAGCTTGTGTTCCTGTAGCTTGTCAGCAATAGGCCAGCTGGGGTCTATTTGTTCTATGAGTGTATCGCAGACAATCCTGCAGTAACTTTTAACTTAGCACACTGTCTTTTCACGAGCAGAGAAGTAATAACTAATATTCTTTCCTTTCCTTTCCCTGTTCAGATGTGATTGTCCTAATTCCTGCAGTGTTTCCATTAGTTCTCCAGCCTACGCAAACACTGAATTCCTGTTGTAATGTTTGAGGAAAAGTCTTTTGGGTTTTTTATGAGAAACAACACCACAGGTATCAAGCAACAGGCCCTCTTTTTTCTTGCTCTCCTTTTGTCAACTTTTAAGATTGAAGACTCATAGAAAAACACATAGCTAAATCTGTGAAAAGAACATAAAATGCTTTTGAAAAAGTAAGATGTATTGAGTAAAACTGGATGCCTTGAACTCATAAATGCCTGTTCTTACCTTTTGAATAGCACCTGTTAGGATCTATGGCAAGGTGGATTTTATAGAGGAGCTTAAGCATGCAGCTTAGTTAATGCAGCAGAGCAAAGGGGATATTGCTGTGAATAGCTGGGAGAAAGGGTGAAGGTAAAATGCTGTTGTGAACCAGTATTCTTGTGCTTGCAATAGGATAATGATCTTTCAGGCTGGAAAAGAAAAACTTTAACTTAGCACTGCAAAGTCCACCACTAAACCCCATGTCCATAAGCGCCACATCTACGTGTCTTTTAAATACCTCCAGGGACAGTGATCTCACCACTTCTCTGGGCAGCCTGTTCCAATGCTTGACAGCCTTTGCAGTGACGATTTTTTCCCAATACACAGTTCCTAGCACAATTTGATGCTGCTTCCTTCTGCCCTGTCACTTCTTACCTGGGAGAAGACACCACCACCAACCTGGCTCCATCCTCCTTTGAGGTAGTTGTAGAGAGTGGTAAGGTCTCCCCTGAGCCTCATACTCCAGACTGAGCCACCCCAGTTCCCTCAGCTGCTTCTCATAGGACTTGAGCCCTTTATCAGCTTTGTTGCCCTTCTCTGGCCCTGCTCCAGCACTTCAATGTCTGTCTTGTAGTGAGGAGCCCAGAACTGAGGTATTGAAGGTGCAGCCTCACCAGCGCTGAGCACAGGGGGATGATCACTGCCCTGGCCCTGCTGGCCACACTATTGCTGATACAGGGCAGGATGATGTTGGCTTTCTTGGCTGCCTGGGCACAAACTGGCTCATGTTCAGTGGCTGTCAATCAGCACCCCCAGGTCCCTTTCTGCTGAGCAGCTTTCCAGCCACTCTTCCCATGCCTGTAGCATTCTGTGGAATTCTTGTGGCCCAAGTGCAGGACCTGGCATTGAGCTTTGTTGGAGCTCACACAGTTGGCCTTGGCCCATTGATCCAGCCTGTTCAGGTACCTCTGTAGTGCTTTCCTATCCTCCAGCAGATCAATGTTTCTGCCAAGTTAGGTGTCATTTGTGCATTTGCTGAGGGTGGACTTGGTCCCCTCGTCCAGGTCATCAGTAAAGATATTAAACAAAACTGTCCCCAGTACTGAGCCCTGGGAAACACCGCTTCTGACTGTCAGCTGGGTTTAACTCCATTCACCAGGGCTGTCTTCTTGGGCATGCTGATACAGTAAAATGAAAAAAGGCAGCAGCAAAAGTGTCAAAATTTAGTACTGTATTTTCACATAAATGTCCTTCCCTGATCTCAGAGACCTGCATAAACCAAGGTTATATAGAATCCCAGAATAGTCAGGGTTGGAAAGGACCTTAAGATCATCCAGTTCCAACCCCCCTGCCATGGGCAGGGACACCTCCCAC
>JAOEHY010005079.1:0-48446 GCA_025447955.1 Psilopsiagon aurifrons
AAGAAAGGAAAGGGGCGCGGCGAGGAGAGGAGGCGGCCGGGCCGGCGGCCATGGGCCGGCGGGAGGAGCGGGGCTGGCCGCGGCGGCTCTGCCTGCTGGCGCTGCTCTGGCTGCGCGCCCGAGGTGAGCGGGGTTGTGCGGCGGGAAGCGGGGCTGCCTGTGGGAAGGTGTTCTGCTCAGGGCGGTCATTTCGGTCCGGTGGGGTGATGCTCCAGGGGCACGGAACCAGCAGCGGGCGGCGGGTGCACAGCGCTGCCGGTGCGGTCTCCAGCTTGAGACCACCTGCACCGCGCGAAGAGAGAAGTTTCAAAGCGGCTGTGTCGCATTCAGTCTGCCTCTAGAAATCTGGAGCGTTCTAGGCTATGCTTTTGGTAACTCGTCCTTTCACCGTTTCTGTCAGAGTGGGGGGTTTCAGTGGTGATTGTAGCCTAAGAAACGTTGCGCAGCTTTCGTAGGAGGACCAAACTTCTTCATACTTCAGTTTCAACAGGAAAGCATCACGCTAATTGTAAGTGAAAATAATGTATTTATCCATCGAGAAGCAAAAATTTGACATAGCTAATAAGAAACAGGGGCACTAATTAGCAGTAAAGACAGATTGTAACAAGGCAGAATTTTGATTGACAGCAGTCATAATGGTTTCATTCATTATGGAGACTGAAAATAAGGAAGGTGTATTAATTGGGTTGAAATGTACTTACAACTGTTGCATTTGAAAACAAATTCAGGATGCAGTAAAGGAGACATTTTCAGGAGTTTATGATGCGTACAGGAGTGTGCTGCATTCACATACTGGTGTTCTTTGGAAGAAATGTAAAATTACTGTCATTCTGTTAAGTTTAATGAAACACTCCTGGTATTTTGGCTTGGATATTTTCCTCATGAAGCCATTAGCTAGCAAGCTGAAAAGGGAAAAAAAATACGCACAGCAAGGAAGGTTTTTCTTTCTACCCATTGATTAGTCAGTTCTGTTAACAAAACAGATAAACTTTCTGTGACCTCACCTACAGCCCTTCAGCATTTCTGATGTTCAGCCCTTCAGAGTTTGTCTAATGCTTGAGATGATTTTACGCTGGCTTCCTAATAAGACATGCTAAAGCTAAGGAGCAGAAGAAACAGCAGTAATGTTTGTGTAGCCCATTTGTTCTGAAGACTTTCATGTGGTGGAAAGCAGACAGGACGCGGTGTCCATAGGAGCAGCTGGGCTTCGGGAGAGTGTGGTTGGTAGCTGCAGAGCAGAATTAAGAGCCACAGGTGGCCAGAAGGAGTCTGTACCAACTGTAACGGTGCATGCAGTTCGAATTCGAACTTGTATTTCTTGATCAGTCATTTTCTCCTTAAATTACAAGAACAGCTGGGCTGATGTTTTATATATAACGTTTGACCTTGTTTCCAGACTCTACTGCAGAAGCTTGTATATGGGGCATAAGAGTGAGCATGCTGCACACTTTTGCATGGGGTGAGCAGATCTTACAGACTTCAGGTGATGCTGAAAAAGTAATCTAAAACCATTCACTCGTGCTGATCTTCCTAAGTGATAGTCGTGTGAAGTGTGGGCCCTGGACAAACTTCAGTCACACCTGAACTACCCGCCCTGGATATTTTTGCACGGACCCTTGGTATTCTGCCAGCACCCTCTGCTGCCGAAGTGGGGAGTGCAGCTGGGCTGCATCAACTCCCCAGAAACTAGGAGTCAGAAACGGTTCTGAGTCTTAATAATTTCTCTGTTCCTTTGAAATAAAAGGGGATTCTTAGATTATCTTCAGAGTTAGCCATGTGAAAATAATGTGCTCCTGAAGACACTAAGAATCTTGGTATGATGACCTTAAAGGAAAACAGATGTATTCCAACTAAGGAGCATCTGCAAGGGCATAAGACAGATCTGTAGGAGAAATGCAGTAGGCTGCTGAAAGATGAACAGAAAACTCTTCTTGTCCAGAAGAGACCAAAAGTTTTCCCTCTCTGCAGAATTTCAAAGATGAGCATGCAAAAGTTGTGCCAAAAGATAAGATCCTTGGATATTGCATCTTGTCAACAGTGTAACCACAAGTGTCAGTAGGAGATTCCCAGTAGCATGATTTGAAACCCCGTTGCTTATGAGTTGACGGTTTACATTTAAAATATGTTCTCAGCTTCCTGGCAGTTGAGAGTCAAAATTTTTCATGATTTTTGAGCAATGTACAAACTTTTAGGAAGTGTAACTAGTGGCTTGTTCAGCAGAAGATTTTTTTTCCCTTCCAAGGAGTGTATATTTCTTGTTTGTCAGCGCTGCTCATCACAAGCTTTTGCAAGAAGCTTGTGCTGGGGAATCTTTGCCGGGGAGCCCCCATGTGGATTCCCACGGATGCTCTCAGCAGCTCCTTGGACTCCTCCAAAATACTGAACAGGAGATGGAATCCAGCCCGAAGTCTTTCAGCAATTAAAGAAAGACAAAGTGATAGCAATTAGAGTGGTTTAAGATAATTTTAGGAACTAAATCCTTAAAAAAAGCCCCACAAAGCACCACCTTGTAAAGCTATGCATTGTGTAGTAATATTCTTTATGTTTTTATTTCTTTCTAAGTTACATGGCTGTAACACTTTGCTTCCTTCTACCCTTTGGGTTATGGGTCATAGTCCCATTGCTCTAGGCAGTTTCAAGGCCAGAAGCTGTAATGAAAAGGAGCTTAAAATGAAATTCAGAGGTCTTCTAAGTAATTCAGTCTGTGCCTCAGGTCAGGAGCAAGGTTTTCTAAAACCGTATTAATTCTAGCTTCAATTTTTGTACTAGATGCTTCTACTCTTTCCCCTCAAAGCTTCTGTTTTGTTGCAGGATGATCACAGTGGGGACATGAATTATTAGCCTGTGGAGTCTGCCTTTTCCCTGTTCATATGTCTGGGGAGATCCTGATGGTTCCACCTGATTACTAATATCAGATACAGTTATATTCTTAATGTATTGGCAGATTTGTGCTGGATATAGGACAGGAAGGCAATGCCAAGAGGTTAGCCGTTTCCTCTGACACGCGTATGATGTTTGTTACTAATATTCGACTTCCCTTCAGTGATGAGGAGACCACAGGTTTCTAGGCAGTTTCAGTGCCTCCCTAGTCTTACCTCTAGAAAAATTAGTTGTCTTTACTTCAGTTCAAGACCGATTCTATTTATGTGGTCTTGAGTGTCTCCAATTACTCATTCTGACCTCTGCTGTGGACAGGATAGATTTGGCAGATTTTTCTGTCTTCCTATGCTACCACTGGTGGCATCCCAAGATGAGCCACAAATGAGCATCTTTCCAGTAGGCACCAAGCACATCATAGGCCTGTCCTAAACCAGTATGTGGAAATCACAGAAAAGTCTTTCTGAATGGAAGAGTATTGCATTCATGAAAAATATGGGGGAGAAAGTATGAGAAAACTGTGCAGGAGCCAGTTGTATCTTCAAGGAGTTGTCAAATGCTAATGTCTCTGGTGCTCTCTGTTGGTATACTCCAGCATCATGCTGTGGAGCAGCATATCAGCCTGTACAATTAACAGATACAAAGCTGTAGGGACTTTGAGTAGATGCAATTGTTAATTATTTTTGTGATCTGGTAAATATAGAAACCTGATGTAATAAAATTCTTTGGTAAAATTACTTGTCCTACAGTTTGTTGCTCAAGGGATTTAGCAGGCAGTACTGTACTTTGGTTTAATCCAAAAAAATCCATGTTCACCTGCTGGTCTAACTGTTGTGTGGTGAAGCGCCAGGCCTCCACCTCCTGCCTCTTGATATGTGTTCCTCTGGGATGCTTTTTAACACTCTGAGGCTTAAAGCTAAAAATTCTGGGAATTAGGAGGTAGGACCTGACATTATTTTCCTTGTTGAAAACTGAAGGATGATTTAGGAAGCACAAGGATAGGGAACCTTGGTAGCTGTATGGTGCAGTTGTGCAGCATGCATTTAAAGCAATAATTTTGTAAGTGTAACCTGATGCTGGTTACCATATGGCAGAATCCACTGAAAGTATGAACCCAGCTGTTAAATGCATAACCAAGAGTGCGTGTTCAAGAGTTTTAGACTGTAGCTGTTATGTGGCATCCCCAGCTATTAATCTCTCACTATTAATCAGCAATAAAAGCAGCTTGTGGTGAGCATCACAGATGCTTGAAATCTGATCTCTTCAGCATCATACCTGAACAGAAGATGGCAATAATAGGTTTTTTCCATCCTCTGTTCCCTCCCTCCTAATTTTTTTTAGTAGATACAGTTCAACTCAGGACATAAGAAGTGTACTTTGCACCCACTTGTTCTGACCTGGAGTTTACCACCCACCAGGTGTCAGGTCCTCAGCTGTCTGGCCTTGGCAAAGATACTGGGTTTGAAAGCCTGACTTAGCAGTTTGGCAAATGCTTCACTTGTGTGATTGATTTTTTTTTTTTTTTTAATGCCTTTTGTTCCAGATTCATTGCTAGAAAGCAGAATATTTAAGTGGAATGAAACTGGATGTGCCATGTCTTAGCCAGAGTAACTCTGAAGTGTTTACTCAGGAGGTTACTTCAAACACCTGTATGATTTTAAATGATTCTTTCAAGACTGACAGGACTACTCTCTTCCTTGAGTACTTTGCAGAAGTGGAGGCTTAAGTCCTAAAATATAACAGGACTAGTGCATCAGCATGTTATCCATACCAAGGTTAGCCATGTCTGTTTGCTAACTTCTGTTTGCAGTTATACTGTTTTTCAGTATTTTATGGTGCAGACTTCACTGCAGGGAGATATCTTCTAATGCTACTGATTTTTATGATGTCTGTTTGTGGAGTTACTGTGATGTTGCAATGGTACTGACCATCTACCAGAAAATTTTTGGACTGCTTCAGACAGAGCATGTTCATATTGTATGAGCACACTCAACATTATATGATCATACAACTCAAAACATGCATGCTAAGAAAGCATATTGCTCTTTCTCTGCTGAAATGCGGCTTTGCGTTAGCTTAGCAGTGTAAAAGGTACTTGATTCAGCATATAAATATCCTGTGAAAAAGAAGTGGGATATTTGTTGCTTCTCTTTTGAAAAAGAAATATTGCTTGCTGGGCCTCTTCAAATAAACTCCTGATGTCCTTTGGGACAGTTCTGCTGTCCTGGCTCATCCAGTGGCGCTTTTCAGGAGCATAAGGGCAGCGGGAACTGTTAGATTCATCTGTGTTCCTGCTTTGCTTAAGTTAATGGCCTTTTGATTTCTGTTTCAAAAGTATTCAGCGAGCCACAAAGGGAGCTGCAGCCCTGTATTATTAATCCACAGAGTAAATATTAAGCTTATGTATTAGTTTTGCCTTGCTAAGAAGATCACATATGTGTGAATTAAGTAATGAATTGAGTCATAGTCCTGTATCTCGATGGGTATTTATATGGGGTGCGATTTTGAAGTAAATTCTTCTGGGTTTCTCGATCTCCTGAAAGAGAGAGAAGAGCACCTTGAAAGAGTATGCCACCCTTTCTAACATGGTTAGGAAAAGAAAACCTGATCATGTTCTGTAACGGCACTTACCGTACTAATAACAGATGTGCTGAGACAGGCAAGACCTGAACCATGTAGGAAGAGAGATACTAGCTGTGTTTGGGGATTTTATGCAAGATGTTTTTGATTGGAAAAATTGAGGTGTTTAGTCTAGTTTCCATGGCTTCACTGAATTTAAAATATTAAATTAATAATGTTTTCTGTTGCTCTTTTACCCCATCGACCTTTCTTTTCATTGTTTTTTTGAGGAAGCCAGTATAAGTATGAAGTTCGGATGAACACATGGTCTGAAGTTGTCTTAGAATATATTCATTTGTTTAAATATCTGATAGCATTCCCTTAAATGTGTAACAGGATGTGTTTTGTTCATTCGAGCAGTATTCAGTATCAGGGGCATGGTATCATTGCGCAGAGTACTGCATGCTTAAGGTCCTTTCCAGCCCTAACTGTTCTATGATTCTGTGTGAATTTTTCCCATCCTTCAAAATACTAAACTTCTGGTGGATAAGGAATAAAACACAATATTTCATTTGAGTGTGTTGTTTATAAATGTTTGATACACTGGTGTCCCAGACTATATTTGTGGTCGCTGTTTCTGGAATGGGTGGTTTGAATAAACGCTAAGCAGTCTGCGGGAAGCATAAGCATCTCAGGAACTCCATGAATACCACTGCTATAGCATAACCGAACCTGGCTGGGTGAAAAATGTGGTTTCCTGTCTTCATTTGAAAAAGTGTTTTTTCAGGCTTACTGACATGCATCCTGTAAATTTAATTTTCATAAATATTTCATCTCTTTCTCATGCTCAATTTAATTTATCAAAGCCATGCAGTGCAGGAGACATCTGGGATTGTGCTTAAGCAGCTGGGTTTCATTTGCAGGAGGTTTCTAGCAAATTTCTCTTTCTTGCCAACCACAGAATGTCTTGGTGACTCTGCAGTAGCGCTGGGAGATTCAGCATAAGTGGCATAGCTTCAGAAACAATTTGGCTTAGTTTTTTCCTTTACCTGAGTTTAGTAGCATCTAAGATGTTTGAAGGGCAGCTCAGTTTTCTGCCTGGTCAGCCTAAGAAATAACAGAACGTTTTTATTCTCTAACTGTGGCAACTTTTATACGGAGTTATTAACCTTTTCTGCAGCCAGCTAGATTTTCCTTGAGCAGAAAAAACAGAAATCCTATTCGGAAATGTGATGATTAACAGTCTAATTATACATGGACATACGTTGCAATTAAGCAACGTGTTTTAAATAAATTATTAATTAAATATACTCTGTAACAAATGAAAGGAAAAGCATTTCTCACACTTCTCAGAACAAAATGTGCAGTGACAGTGTGAGCTTTATCTCCTGGCAACTCAGTTTTATTAGAAATATAAGGCAAGCACAAACATCATGTGGTGTTTTTCCTCAGTGTTGGCTGTAACTGAGCATATATTGGTTCTTTCAGCCCAGATAGATGCTGCTGACTGTGTAATATTTAAGCTCTTACCAGCTAAGGTGTCTCAGCATAAGTAATGCGGCATCTTTGTACAGAGCAGAAGTATCTGACGTTGGGCTGACAAAAAGGTGCCCTCCTGAGATATGACGTTCTGCTTGGGTGGATGAGCTGGGTCTCTCCATTGTAGGAAAATCCAGTGTTCTCCTGGGACTTGCTCTGATTAATTCTTGCAGTGCAAATAAGCTGTTGGAAGCTGAACCAACAAAGTTTTTATATTTAAATCTGATGGCATATTGATTAGATGAATATGACATTATACTAATATATTTTCTATTGCAATGAAGTAACAAATGAAAACTCAGTATTTTACATAAGATGTGAAATAAATCCTATTTGAATAAGGGCTACTGAGTAGAGTTTGTTGAATGAATGATAGATGACTGTGGGAAGTCACTGGCTGAAAATATGACTGCAGATGAAGAAATAACATTACTGCCTTCTAAATCTGTCATTACTGACTTAATTTTGCAAATGAGGTTAGGCTTTGGGAGCATTCTTTTAGCTCAGTTTTCAAATAGCTGTCTGGAACATCTCATAAACTATGTTATTTGTTAAATGTAGTTTTCTGTATATCCTCTTCACAGTTTGGTTGTTAGTAGCTACCTGCAGATGTATTTTAGTCATTATTTTTGTTGCCTTGTAATTTGGAAAATAAATAAATATATACTAGAGGGCATCAGCAAAAGAAGGAAAGTTAAAAGTTATTTGTAGAACTTCAGTTTTGTGTGAAATTTTATGCCTGCTTCTGCCCAAAACAGTTGTAAGAACATTTCTTCCGTTTAAAAAAAGGTCAATGAAAAATTCTGGCTATAGCCACTATAAAGGAAGTTTAAAGATGGTTCTTACTGCAGATAGGGATAGCACAGTTGCAGTAGGTGTTTTAGCTGGAGTGTGAGAATTAAACTGTCTAGGAAGAGGCTTGTTCACATGGAAGAATTTGGGTATGGAATTGCTGCTCTGTATGAAATAGGGAGGCTGGTATGGGTAATGGCTCTTCCTTAGCAGTGACTGTATTAATGTACATAAATTCACATTTCCCTTAGACTACTGACTCCATGCAAACCTGATAAAGAAGTATAGTTATATTACAGTAGTTACATTACAGTAGCTGATACTCTCATCTATATAATATAATATAGTTATATATATAATTGTAATATAGTTATATTACAATAGCTGATACTCTCATTGTGTGTGGTTATTAACACTATTAACATTATTTTTTGAGGTTTTTTTTTTTAATGCTTGTCTTAAGCTGACTTCTCTCTGGACTGGAGGGAGGTGCTATGCTTTATACAACCAGTCCAAACGACTCAGTTTGAAATATGTACTGTGGTTGTACTTTGGTAAAGTGTTTTTAAATATAATACAGTAACTGGAACATAAATCACTCAGAAATTATTCTTGGGGTGGGGGGAAGCTATAGTTCTCTCTAGCTCTGTGGACATGCGCTTGAGTTATGTACATGTTTTGTTTAATAACAAAAGAGTACCATCAAAGAAGAGCAAACTAAATCTCATAAACAAATAAAATTGAATGCCTCTAAGTTATGGAAGCACATAAAGTGCCTGGGCAGGCCTTTAGGTGAAAATCTAACCCTTGTAACTAAGTTTCTTTCAGCCCCAAGAAGGGGCTACCAGACACATTTCCCTTGAAATACGTTTGTGTGCTAAGCTAGCATCCCACCACCAAAAAATGTGTTGAAGTGAGCCTCATGGTGTATCCTTCCTTCTGTTACAGAGAAAAATGAAGGCCTAGCTGATATGAAAAGAAGGTCAGTAAATTCTCTCTCTAAACCATATTGGTTTTAATAGGTGAAGGTCCTGTTTTTCTGCAAGTTCTGTAAGCGACATGTTTGCAGTGTCTTCTGCCTGTTTAGAGAGCAGGAAGGGAATGTATTCTGTAGGTTTACAACCATGGGCACCAGCACCCACTAAGAACAAATGCTTCCACCTGTATGTTTTCCTGTCCCGGTGCTAAGGTGACATTGCTTCGGCTTGAAGAGCTAGAGGAGCACTTTGGTCCTGTGGTTAGGTTTAACACTTTTATCTGACATTAAAATGATTTTTCAGAGCTAACTAAAGGTGTTGATTTAAATCTTTATTGTATTGTTGAATAGATCTACAAAATGCATAGAAATTTGTGCTTCTGAAACTGTTGGCTAAAATTACAAGATTTTTTCCTATTGTGTGAAAACCTGAATGATTTTTAAATTTCCAGTGTTTATCAACAAATTATTTCTTCTAGTGTGGGGGGTAAAATAAGTCATAAGCAGTGTGAAAAGGAGCCATTAAACCCAGAATTGCAGCCATTTGGTATAAAAAAGTCCCCCCTCCTCCCACATAGCTCCCTGATTTCTTTTGTCTCTTTAATATTGTGTCTTGGTAGTAACAGAAAAGAGAACCTTACTGAAGGAAATAATATAGCTCATTTTTCTGGACAGGCATTTTTGTGTTTGGTCCCCTAATGACCTTTTAAAGGTATAAAACCAGAGTGGGAGTTAAAAGCCTTGAGTTCATTTTGCAGCTTTGTAGTGTAATCCTGCCTAGATGCACAGCTGATTTATGGATCCAGATCCACAGAAGTCCTGTGGTTGAACCAAGTTGGTCTGATTTCATTGGGAGTTAGGCACAAAGATACCTGTGTGAATCTGGTCTGCTCTCTTGTTTCACCTTCTCTCCTCCTAAATGTAAATAATAATGCAGGCTGACTCCATAGAGCTGTTTACGAGAAACATTAATTCGGAGCAGCTGTTTCCACTGCTGACAAAGGCCATAGAAATATTTGTAGATATATATATATATATATATATATAAAACCAGCAACAGACTGTTGCTATTCCATATGCTGGACCAAATGGCTTTCAAAATCTGAGTGGTCGTTTGGCAGCGTGCTTAGGCTCTGCGTTAGTTTTGTGTTATTTGCCCATCATTTTGGACAGCTTAATCTCAATATTGAAAAAAAATTTCTCTTGCAGAATGGCAAAGAGGGTTTTGTCATTCATTCATTTGCTTGTCTCACAGACAGGTTCTTCACTTGTGCGGTGAAGGCAACCACGTTTTGGCCTCATCATGAGAACCATAAGAGGGATGTGGTGGAGGACAGGTGTGTGTCCCAACCTCAGTACTTCAAATTGAATCTGTTAATCTGGTCTCCTGTCTGATGTGAGCAAAAGAATTTAACAAAGCACTTAATGCACCCCAAGTTAGTATGTTTTAATGAGAGTAACATGACAGTTTAAAAGAATTTATAGATCTAAAATGATGGAAGGTTGGCAAACACTGCCTGGTAGGTTTTATATTCAGAGCATGTCACAAACCCAAAACTGGATGAAAATACCCTTACTAGTGTTGCATTCGTCTGCATTTATGTTGCACATGCAACCTTTATTTGACCTCTGCGTGTATGCATTACTCTTACTATCTGCATGATGACAGATTAGCTTTTCCTTTGGACCTCTGCTTTCTTCAGTCCAAAGGATGGGCAGAATTTGCGTAATGAGTCCCTGTTTGGTGTTTTGGTTTAGTTTCATTGTTCAATGTATGACCATCACTGTATTTACTGCATGTTGTAAATACGCCCCTGCTGAGGCCATAATTATTCATTTCCTCACTTTTTTTTCCCCCGAGACATCTATCATTTTAGTATCTTAATGTTCTTTAACTTCTGTTTTAGTTTCACAGACCCATGTAGTTAGACAAAGAGGTATTTGTCCCCCCACTACGCACATGAAACACTGAGGCAGAGGGTGGTTCACGCTAGATGACACCCAGGCTTTGGTTTCACATTAGGGTAAAACCAGCCTAACTTAGTATGAGAGCAGCAGTATATACCTCTTTGTTGTTGATCTGTCTCTCCATGTGTTCCTGGTACTTATGCAGCTGTTTGGTGGAGCAGATCATTAATGTGACTGCAAAATAACCCCATCAAAACAGCAGGTAAATCAGCATTTCTAATGTTTGGTTGGACTGTCTCTTTCAATGGAAGAGTGTGCTGACATTGGCTAAATCCACTTGTGAAATTGCACTGTCATTCTAGCATGTTCTTAGTTGAGGCCCTTTGGGCTTGATCTTTTGGCATTTGCATCAAGGTAAAGGATGGCCTTCCTGGCATCAGTGGTACTTGTGAGTGCTCAGAGTGCTTTGCTGATTAGACACTAGATTTTCAGGTTGAGCACATAGAAAAGTAGAGCAAAGAAATGAGAAAGAAAAGAGTGATTTAGATGGTTCTGCCGGCCTCACACCCAGATTGTGCTGAGGAAGACATATCATGGCAAAGCATGTGGCTGTGTTGCTCTGAGATAATTTCTTTTTATTTTCCTTTTTTCCTTCTTTTTTTCCACTCATGGTTATTCACCTTACCCACCTTTTAAGTTATTGGCAAAAACTGAAAAAAAAAGGATTCTACAGGCAACAATAAGTATCCTTTATTAAAAAAACTTGCAAAAGTAACACTAATTCAGCTGTCTCCTATGTTAGTGGGTGGTTGGGTAAGTTGATGAGTTTTTTTTAAGTCTGCTTCTAACGTATTGTGGTTTTATGGGAGATTGTTTAGGCATGAAAAAAGCAAATGTAAAACAGAAATCCCGTCACTTAGTGCATACCCACATTGTGCCAGAGCGTGACGCAGCATGATGACCATGCATATCCACTGCAAAAAACTTTTCCCTTGAGTGAACAAAGTAAGTGGCACAAATAATAGGTTGCAAATCTCCATGTGTCTAGCACTTGGAAGGGACAGGACATTTTGCCAGGGCTTTGTAGAAAGATTTTTCCCCAGAAGAGTGATGAGATTTGGCAAAGAGTGCCATGGTAAGCTGCAGAGAAGCATTCAGTGACTCTCATTTCCACTCGTTTCAGTTATCCCCAACTTATTCACCTGCTTGAGCCAGTTTATATCGTTCCAAATGCCATGGTGTCATAACTCACTTCTGCTGCTTGTTAGGCATTTTGGGTTTGCCTGCCTCCATTCTTCTCAGTCCAGCTCGGTGTGTTTCCTCTGCCCATTCTGACTCCACATCAGATCTGCCTGTGTTTCCAAGTGTAGGGGCATCAGCTACTGTGCTGTTGCACAGTGTGCTATAGTCTCAGGCAAGCAGGAATTAAGTGTACTGGAAAAGTCCTGAAGAGTTGGCATATTCCCTTTGGAGGTGATGTTGACAGGAAATCAAACTCTTCAGGTTCCTGGAGTCTGAGTTAGTACAGCCTGGGGGGCTTTACTGTTATATTACTTGGTCAAGCTAGGTTGGATTTTCGAAGGAACAGCAAGCAAACTCACACCTGGTATAAACTCTTTCACTCATGTGTAAAGATTTTGTTTAAGGAAAGGTTAATGGAACCGCTTCATGGAATTAACTGTAATGCTTCCAGTTGTGTTTACTGTAAGCCTGTAATATTGGAATATGTTTGGAAGTCTCTATGTCTTTGTGCCACTGGTTAGAATATATATCTTTAAGGGGAAAAGAATCATTGTGTGCACGCTTTGAACATTTTTTCCTTGGCCTCACAGTATTGTAGGTGTAATAGAAATCAAAGCTAATGGCAATGTTTGCGTCCAAGATCTGGATGTCTGTTTAAATGAACAGTGTGTTTTTCTCTTTTTGGAAAGTTTTCAAATAATGCTCAGTATAGCACTGGAATGGATGATGGTTTGTAGGCTTTGGAGGGTGATTCACTGTTCGGGTTACAGTCGTAGTGCCTTCCTTGCCATTCATTTTGACAGGAGGGGGGAACTTGGTATCTCACAGGATCAGGTTATTGTTTGGATGGTCTGGTATCCCTACAATGCTTAAAACCACCTGGCAGAGATTTTTTTACTTTGATATATATTGTAGAGTAGAAAAAGCTGTTTCTGCTGTTGTTAACAGTCAGTTGTTGGGTGTGTTAACTCAGGGAGGGTGTTTCTTCTTTACCACTTTCATCTCTTGATTCTAAGAAAGGAATTTTTTACTCAAGTGAAACATGGTCTTTTCCTGTCAGCAGCTGGGAGAACGAGGATTAAGTTCTCTGAACAAAGCTCAGCACCCCTGTCAGGTCTCCAAAGCCATCATAATCAAAAGGCAGGTTTCAGGCGAAGCATTCTTTCGAAACACCTGCATGTGCTTCCCAAAGGACAAAGCTGAACGCAGCATCTTTGCAGTTTGTTGTGCTCCAGCGGTATGTCCAGGACTGCCTCTCTAGAAACTTCCCCTGAAACTCAGTGGACACAGACCGTAAAGAAATTCAAGGTATTTCTGCTATGTTGCAAGTGCTTGGTATACGTTTCCTTAAGCCCTCTGAGAAGACACATGAAGGAACTCTTTGAATATTTCCTCCCTTTTTTTAAGCATTCTTTTGCCTGTTAGGAATCCAGCCTATACATAGAATATTGTTAGTAAGAAAGCAAATGGGGGAAAACGCAGTAAATTGTATTGTTTGTTACGACTTTGAAAGTTCAAGGCAATTTATAAACTAAGTAACTTTATACTTCAAAATATTGATTAGTCTTTTGGGAAAAAAGGATTATGTAGATGAAATTTCACATTTTCCAAGGACAGTTGCATTAAAAAGTTAAAGATTTGGAGGCAAATGTGATATGGATTGTTTTACTTGAAAAAAAAAAAAAAGTGTTTTCTTGCCTTCATTAAGGAGGAGATTAGGAAATGTGGGTAGAGCAGTTTTTAATGTTGCTTTATTCCCCTGAAATTAAGCTATCATGACCAAAGAAACATATTGCAATTAGGTTCACTGTGTGACAAAAATATGATTTAAGGGCATCTTAGGGCATGCTGCAAATTCAAAGTCCCCAGAGTTAAGAAAGAGTAAAATATTGTAGTCTCTCATTATTTCCTAAGCATCAGTGTCTCCTGAAAACAGTTTCCCCCTGAGTTCCTTAGCATTTCTTCGGTTGTTGCTTTTGTTCTTTTCTTCCCTCTGGTGATAACAGTCTTAATTTCAGACTGTCACCAAGACTGATACTATAACTGATCCAACCTCTATTCATAATCTGATGCGAACACAACAGTGAAAACAATATGGAACCAAATTGTTGGGATCTTGGGTTTTTAGTAGTGGCTTTATCTTGATTATGTTGATAAGAGCTCTTTGGAGGAGAGATCTTTACAGTTGGTGGGCAACTAACAGTAATACAGAGAGCAACCACAATACATCTTTTATGAGCATTAAATTGAAACATTCTGGGTTTAGATTATTTTGTCTCGTGTTCAAGGCCAAGTTAGTATTTCAGCGTCATGAAATAAAAAAAGTGAAAGTACATAAAAATGGTTTTGATGTTTTAAAATGAAGAGGTTTGGATTCAATTTTTGAGTGAGCTGAATTTGCATTTTGAGGTAAATATGTTTAAATTGTGGCAAAAGGTGACAAAAAGTAAGTCTGGAAGGAAGTTCGAGATGTCTAGCCTGTCCTGGCGCCTGAAGGCACATTTAACTGTACATAAGGAATTTCTGACAACTGTTTGTGTAACCGTTTTCTAAATCCTTGTGAAGAGAGGTTTATTCTTGTGCCTCTGTAGACAAGCTGTTCCCATTCTTTCAGACTTTTCAAGAAAACTTGGATTTTCTGAATGTCTGACATCTCAGTGTTAAAATTTCAGCCTTTGTTTCCCATCCTGTGCGAGTGTGCGTGGAGCAAGAGAACATTTAGTCTCCCTTTGAAAAGACCTTTTACTTGTTTCAGAGCTGTTACTGTGTGTCGCTTGTCTCTATGCTAAACAAACCTCATAATTTTAGTATTTTCTCATAAATTACTGGTTTTAAATTTGAGAGGATGCTTCTTGTGCCTTTCCAGACTTTTTTTCACAAGTTCTTGTCCTGTGGAAGTAATGCTGCCCACTGCTCCTGAAGCACCTTCTTAGCTCTGAGCAGGAGGCTTGTTTCTCCTTTCTTACACAGAATAAGCTATGAATATGGTAACTGATTCCTCATAAATTATTACACTGATGACTTGCATTAAGTCAATGACCCACTGTTTGATGCTGCAGATTATTGACTAGCCATTTGTTCTCCATGTAGTATTTGTGCAGCAAATTATGACAGATCATTATTCGGACTTGCCCTTACTGAATTTATGGTGTGTCAGAAACGTCTCATATGGATTTACCGCCACAGCACATTGTTCCTGTTGTTAATAATTGTTACTATTTTTACAGATGAATTAGTTTGGGGTCAGATTGAAATTGCAGAATATGATAATTAGCGGGGCAACACTGGAAAATTTGTCAAACCTGTGAAAGTAAAAGTTACCATTAGTGAGGTCACTTAGTGGTAACCAAGATATAGCAACAGCTACTTTATATTATGTGTGGTTATCATAAACTGTGCACGCATATGATTTAAGAACAAGTAGCCTGGAGATACAAAAGGATGTGGTGCCCATGCACAGCTCTCAAGGGCATCTTTCCATCAAGACATGTCCATCCTAAATATTTGATAAGATTGGTTTTATCTCACTAGTATTCAGTGCTCAGCTGTGGGACGAGAACTCCATATTAGCGCCTGCCTCCACAGTAGAGAAGTCTACAAGCAGGGGCTGCTACCGAACCTCTGCAGCAACAATAGCTGCTCTTTGCTGTGCATTCCCAGAGTCGGGTGCTGCTGCCGCATCCCTGCAGCTCTCAGGGAGGTACCTCCCTGCTAGCATGGAGGGAGGCTGCTGTCTCACTGGACATGGAGAGAAGTCAGTGCAGTGGCTGCTTCCTGTCATCCACAATTCTACATGTCAGTATTCTCGCTAACCTTTTCAAATACTACCAAGAATATGTGATTGACATCTGAAACAACACATTTGTTCCTAGCAGCAAAGACTAGACCCAGAATAACTCATTGTAAAGCTGTTTCCACCAGACAGCAATCCATATTGAAGCTTATTAATGTCATGTGTTCAATTTTTTCATAATTGCCTCCATTCAAACCATGGCAGACAGCCAGTAAAGCACTAAGTGGAAGTTTCTGTTGGTCCACCTGTCTTTCTGTAGCTAACCAAATGTACCGTTTTTTTGTCTTGTAGACATTACTCAATTTATTGTCAGAGGAACTTGTTATAGATACGCTTAAACCAGTTCGAGACAAGGCCAAAGCTGTTCGGCTGTACTTCGCTGTGTAGCAAGTCATGTATTTATTATACAGAATGACACATTAATACTTTGTTTGGGTGGAGAGCTTATTCTGAAACAAGAACAGGCAACTCTAGTTCTTGGTCATATTTGCCTGTTAAATATCCTAATTAAAAAGGATGACATCCTGAGCAGCATGGGTTTCATCAGTCTGGACTATGGGCTCCGCTACTTTGGTTCATCAATTAGTTGGAAGCTCTTCCTCTGCAAGGGTTGCTGTGTTTTCGGGCCGTTGTCCTCTGCCAAAGCCCAGTTTACATCTGAGGTTTCCTTTTGTAATGCTTCAAACTATAGGACGACATCAGCGATTGCCTCATGTTAGCCTACTTGTAAAAGTGGGAAATTAACTTTACAGACTTCTAGGAAATAAAAGGTGTTTTTAAGTTTACCGCTCCTGATCTCTATGAACAACAAGGTATGCCGTTTATCAGAACTGTAATTAATTTGCAGTTGGAAGTGCCTTCAGGATCAGAAACTTAACTCCAGGAGAAGCAGCACTGGCAAAGCAGAAGAAAAAAAGAAAACCTTCTGCTTTCTATCAGAGCAATACATCTTGAAAATTTTCTTTGCCTGTGAGGAGATTGGCAAAGACAGCTGTTTCTTCATCCTGGAAAATGGCCCAAAAAAGGGTCTGCAGAAAAAGATCTTGCAGTGATTTCATTATAAGCAGTAAGTTTAGTGGAAGGGTTCTGGATTTTCCTTAATTTCTGCTGTAAAATTCAGGTGTGCTGGCACATATTCATAGAAGGAAATGAGCAAGCCAGCAACTTTGCTGACCATTAGCAGTGAAGAGCTTCTGGATGAGCAAGATAATTCTTCAGTTGAGTGATCTCAGAGTAAGACTGACTCCTTAATTTTGGTGAAACCCAAACTGTCAGCATGTGATTTCCTTGTCCAGCAGCTTTGTAAGCAGCAAAGATGTCTGGTCCAGCTGGAAGTGGGGAAGCCTAGCTTCCCTTGGATCAATTTTAGGCTGTCCTGATTGCCATTACAGAGAACCTTTCACTTTCATAAACTGCTGTTCTGGAGGGCTTTTTCTGATTCCTTTTCCCTGTCTGCCTTCCACAGAAAGATTGTTAACAGATGCTTCTCCCTACAGAGAGTAGAGTCTTGCCCCTCTTTTAGACCTTTATCTTAAGACTCTTCAACAAAATTAGTTTTCTTTTTTGATAACTCAGTTCAGGAACAAGGATACAATTCACTTTCATGTATCGCTAGTTCTTTGCTGTTGTTGAGCAACTTAGGAAAAAAGGAGAGAGGAAAGGAAGCACTGAAGAGGTTGCCAATGGTTAAACTCTTGCTAAAACTGGGTGTGTGGCTCGTGTCAGGTGACTGGGCATATGACTTGTCCTTTGGCTAATAGGTTTTCTCATTCTAGATGGTTTTGCAGGCTGGATTAACTTCTGTGACCTGTTTTTCCAGGGTGAACATAAATGTGATTCAATGTTAAGCCTAATCAGGATTAGCTCCTTTGTTGATTTTGCTTGAATGGATGTCTGAGGTGACTGTTTACTGTTCAGTAGGTGGGACAAAACACTTCGAGGTAAATTTACACACAGTTCAACCCAGCCACTTTTCTGAGCAGTACAGAAGCTTGGCTTTTACTCAGACCTGCAGTATACGCATTCATGTAGCTTGCACAAGAGAATATGTAATCTCTCATCTTTGCCCATGCAAAGACATTCATGCTTCATTGGAAGATGTGTCTCAATATAGGCACATTAATTGCTTTGGAAAGTTGAAGAAAACCTCTTAATGTCTTAATGATCTGTTAAATAATTTCAAAACTCTTCTAAATACACTTATTAAACAATAAGAACTCTCCAGTCTATTCAGGAGCTGGGGAATGGTCTTCTCACCAGAGAAAAGTAAAGGGGCCTTAGCAGTGCACCTAATTTCAACTAAACAGGGATTATTTGTCTAAGGTTTTTCACACAGCTCTACTATTGGATTCTTTCACCACAATAGTGCTCACTCAGATCACTGTGTTAGCTTATCCCTTCTGAAGGAAATGCCAGAGCTTTGAGTTTAATTTTCAGCACCTCCCATAATATACTTCACTGTTTCTGTACACTTAATGTGTCTGCTTGCAAATGTATCCATCATCATCTATTCATCATATGAGAACTGACACTGGACTTTTGACTCAAAAGGCTGCAGTTCTGTCAGCACGTAGGAGACTGAGACAAGAGCTGGAGTCTCATTTTAAAAGATACACAAGAGACATGCGTGGCAGTTTAAGGCTCGTATGGTTATCCTAAGAAGTTTCTCACCCCAAATTACTGTTTGTTTAAACTTCTTTAAAATTGTAAAATAAAAGATTGTATTTATTGTACAAAATCCCAGGGAAGGGCAGAAATCTGTCCTCATACACAAGTAACTGCAGAATATTGTGAGAAACAAAAGGTGGTGTTTTGACTGAGTGGGTTTCAGTTTCAGTTCTCCATAGTCTGTATCTTCCTTCTGTTAATGAATAAAGGTGAAATACTGGGTGGCAGAAAGGTGGTAATGGAGAAAGAATTCATACAGCTTTTTTGCCTCTGATCTGTAGAGCATGGAAGTAAATTCCACTGCCAAACACTGAAACTAACTCACAAAATAAAAAATCAGAGCCATTCTTTTCTCCTTCACTGCTGTTTTTCACACAGCTGGCAGCAAGAAAGTGAAGTGCAGACACGCTTCAAGAGTGAGTAATTTAATTTATAATGTTATTACAATAAGCATTATAATTTAAAAAAAAAAAAAACAAAACAAAAACAAAGACATTTTCAGGTTGTAATTTTTCATTTTAAGTTATATAAATGAGGATTAATATCTGAGCTGGTGAATGCAGAGTTGTTCTTTTTAGGTGTTTTTTGGCAGTGTTTAACTCTCATTCTGCTAAGATTTGCTTCAGTCTTCCCATATTACTCTGTAGGGAAACAGCATTCATACATTGTCCTATCCTAGCAGGACAATGTAATGCAAACTACAGATCTCTTCAGAGAGTAAAGACCCTTGCATATTTTGTTCCCATTTTCAGGACAAGTGTTTATGAAATACAATACATTAAAACATTTTAAGTAAATCTATAAATTCCCTTTGGTTTCACTTTATTTTCACATGTAAATGGGCCTTTTCCAGATTTTTGTCGTAACTCTGTAGATATTCAAGTGACTGTCTCCTTATTGTGGTGACAAGTGTCTACAGTGACTTTGTATGAATTTTCTAAGTGTTAAGTCCCCAGCAGACCACTTTCTTTCTCCAGCAGGGATGATCCATAGTATTTCAGGACTTTCAGTGATGTGGTTTAGTGGTGGACTAGTCTGTCCTGGGGTAACAGTTGGACTTGATAATCTTAAAGATCTTCTTCAACCTGGTTGATTCTGTGAGTCCACTTTTGTGGAGGAAAGAAAAAAAAAGGCACTTTTATTTGGCTTTATGTTATGTTTCTTTTCAGTTGAGTATGTGTAAATCCTGTTAAAATTTATAGATACAATAGGAAATTCCTAATCAACTTTTCCATCATTGACCTTAAAATTTGTCTTCTAGAAGACTGGAAAGTTGATATAGTTTATAAAGCTGATTGGAAAAGTTAAGACAGCTAACAAGGGTAAGAAAGTAAGGATCGGTGGAAAAATGTTTCATTTTAGGCCCAGAGTATTACAAATTTGCATTACACTTGATGAATAGTTTCAGCTAAATAAAACCTGGATTTTTGAAAATTAGTATAACTTGTTCTCAGTAAAATGTAAATATTTTTATTTCAAAATAACACTTGCATATAAATATTGACCTAGCTCCAAGCAACAAACCCAAAAATACAATGATTTCAAGAAGCAGTAAAGAATCTAGAAAAGAAACAAAATTCTTTGAGCTGAACAGTATGCATTCAGAGTTGGCTGAGTCATTATCAGAGGAAGCTTCCATATCTTATTTAAGCTTATTTCCAATCTTAATTTTTTGTTTAGTCATCAAATTTGAAAATTCCTCATGTGTTCATCCTCAAGCTTAGGTACCTCTGGTTTATTAAAAAAAAGCACCTAACAAAACTGACAGAACCTGATGACAGACGGAAAGACAGACCATCCAGGGAGAGGTACGACTAGGTGGGAGGGGAAGGTAGGTAGGTAGGTAAATAGATAAAGCAAGCACGCAGCATACATGTGAAACCAAACCATGGAGATTTTAACTGGATGCTTTTTATGGTGCCTTAATATTGCCATGCAAATTTCATGAGTGTCTTCTACTCATATGGAAGCATCATTGGTGATACAAGGTTCTTCAGGGGAAATGCATTTGCTGTACTACTTTTCAAAGCTATTTTCAAGTTAAACAAAGCATCTCCCGTGCCAGAAATGCAGATCACTTAGTGGCTTTCCTCCGGCAGAAACTCCCAGGCATCTCCTTTGATGAGCACCCTGCAGGAGCAGGGAACACTTGCCTTATAAACAAACACAGCTCAGGGAGGCTGGCCTGCTGGCTTGCAAAAATAACCTATGCAGAGTCAGGGTAAATAGTTTACATCTCCGTCTGCCTCTGGGTTGTGTCATGGAGCTGCTAGTTGCAATTGGCAAATCTACTGTGGCCTGAAACAGTGCTGCAGCTCTGGAGCAGGAGGATGGTGAGACTGGGTTTTAGACAGTATTTCATGGTGAGAAAAGATCTCTAATGATCCAAAGAGAGTGTCTGTGTCTGGTTTTGGCAACAGACACAGGCTTAGAGGATTTCATGTATTGTGTCCTATTGTGTGATTTTTTTTGCAAAGCACAAGGAGGAAAGGAGTCATTTGCTTCTAAGTCGTATGTTTATGAACCTCCAAGTGTAAAAAGTGAAGAGCTTATCCAAACCATGGGAGTACAATATATGTCACCTCTCCTTTCCTGTCTTAATCTTAGCTATCTGCCTTGTGTCCATAGACAAAGGAGAGTGAAAAATGCTTTTGAAATATTTAAATATTTTGGAAAGATGGGTCTAGAAAATCACTCTTTATATCTGAAATTTGTGTCTGAGTTATATGGCAAGAAACTCTGGTGACTAGACTTTGATGGCTAAAATGAGAGGAGACCTACTGTAAATCTGCCAACATCAAATTTTTCTTTGTTTACAGCTTAAATCAGATATAAATCTGATCTCTGGAGATTATTTAGGTTTAGATTTCCATTGCTTGCTTTTAATTCAACAGTAATCTCTATCGTTTCGGAAAGTCCCAGCACTGGTGGTTTGGGACTGGAAGATGAAGAGATCCTTCAGCCAGTGGCCTAGAAAATTAGGAGGGGGGGAAACACCTGCACATCCCTGCTGGCTGAGGAATTCTGAAAGGAGTGTTTCTTTTGGCAAGAAGAGCTCCCTAGTTGGGGTCACTCTTTAAGTGAAGTCCTTTGTCAATATCCTAATTGCTGGGGAGGAAGGTGTGGGGGGGGAAGAAGTTCATAAGCAGAGCTAATTGCTCAAGCACGTTGTCCTCCCTCCATCACTTCTTGAATGAACCCCTGAAAAACTTATATGGAGATGAAGCTGAATGTCAGCCTCTTGGCTGGCTTTATTGTGGCAAGGTTTGCCCCCACCTGCCAGACAGTCCTGTGATTTCATTTGGGGGATGTTGGTGGTCCTCTGCTCAGGCAAGTTGGAGGGAGTTTTGAGCTAGCTTTCTCCTGGAAAGGGTGTCAGGGCCAGAAAGGAGACACTGGTGGGATGATGATGTTCGTTGTAGGGCAGCTTTAACACTGGGTATAGCATACTGGTGTGCAGAAAAAGTAGGAGAGGCAAATTCTTTGGGGGATGGGACGAATATGTTTCAAAGGGAAATTTTCCAGTGCATCTGTTCTGTTCTCCCCACGTCTCCAAGATGGGTGAGTTGTGCTTGTTTTTCAATATGTTACTTTTTTTTCTCTTGTTTACATGTTTAGTTAGAAAGCTCTCTAAAAGAAGCATACTGAAAAAAAAGCGAATCTGTTTCACTGTACTTTTTTGGACTTGTGTGAGAAATACAACATACAGACCTAGTAATGTGGTTATGCTTGATTCTTGTAAGCATATCTGAAAAGCATGGGGTTTTGTTGCTTTTAATTGGGCAGTATTTTGGTTTGAGCTGCTCTGATACAATGATCTATATTAAGCACATCTGCTCCTTGCTGAGTGTGCTGAGCCCCATTTTGCCACCACTGATATGGGCAGAAACTGAATTTGTCTTTGGCAGAAAAAAACCTCCTGAGAGTGCTAAGTAGGAGTAATTTTGGAGGGAAAGGAAAAGGTGGTCTTAAAACACTTGATTAATATTATTGCTAAATCTGAAACACTTTATACTAGTGAAGGGAACCAGAAATATGATGCTAGAATACTGTTGTTCCTAATAATCTCTTTCTGCATGGGTGTGAGGTTTTAAAGTCAAGGGTTTTGACTTCTTCCCAAGGCTCCCTTGTATTTCATGGGCTGCAGAACAATGAACATGAAATACAAAAGGGACCCTATAAATCTATTACAGTGCATGCTGGGCTTGGTTTAACCTTCATTTTTAACATCGCAGCTCAGTTTATTTTCAGTGAGAACTAAGGTCTAGGCGAGAAACAAGGGAATTACTTCAGTACATAAATTTTTTAATTGACTTTCTCTAAACGACAGAGAAAGCAAGAGTAATTCTGCACAGATAAAATCTTGCCTTGAAATCCTAAACCCATTTGGAGGTGATGGCAAAACTAACAACTCTTGCAGTAAACCCAGGGTTTTCTTCTCTAGGTTCAGAATTTTTAAAGAGGTGAAGATTTGAGATCATGTCCTACATTAGAGGTGCACAAACAGATTGCAGAAATCACTGATTCTCTCCTGAAACATAGCCAGCTTTGGAATTGAATCTCCTCAATTTAATATCTCATGTCAACAGTGCTGTTGAGGATAAAACTGAAGAAGTATGGTTGTTTTTATCCTGAGTGTATCACATCCTACTGAAACTGCAGACGGCAGGATGTAAATTATAAAGTGTTAATTCAGTTATTTTTGTATTTAACTCTTCCTCTTTTGGATAGTTTTTCATGGATATTCGATGCCCTTCTTTAAGTGTGGCTTCCTTGGTTTGTTTATTTATGACAATTATTTCCATATAAGAAAATCCATTGCTGAGTAGCAAAAATATGTAGTTGATTGTACAAGAAAATACTACTTTTTTCTCCCATAGTATATTCTGGACTTTTCTGAACATTATTATAGGGGTCATTCTGGCTTCTTTTGAGGTTAGGTGGGTAACATTCAGAGAAGTAACGTGTATAGCCTCTGAATACTTTCACTGTCTATAGGCTTGTTATTGAGCTTCATGTTCTTGATACAGCCTAGCAGCTGGAATGCATGCCTTGCAGCTGAGCTCCTAAAGAGGATCCTACAGCCATGCATTACTGTCAATTTGTCAAACATTAGTCATAGTTGCAGCTGAATTTCTGATTGGCATTGGTGGGATTGTGCCATGTGTCTTACGTGTCATTTTTGTTTGTGAACAGTGTAGGCGTTGCAGATGTGCAGACCTGCAAGTGCAGTATTCTAAAGAAACAAGTTTTGAGTAAGATTAATTAATTACTTATAACCTAGCTATGGTATATTTTACTGAAGACTATTATTAATACTGGCATTTTCTGATGTCACATCTGTAAGTGTTTCCATTGATTTTCTGCTGAATATTTTAATAGTATTTCCTAGAGCATGGTGGTAACTTAGGTCAAAATGGTGAATACTTTGCTGAGACAAATCAGCAGGCCTTTTTTTTAAGGATTATTACACAGCTTGGGCATGGAGATCAGCCTGATTCTTTAGCTCACAGAGATGGTACTTCTGTCCACCACCTTCATTCCAATGTAGATCTACTTTGAATGGAAAGCAGAGTTGAAATATAAACTGTTACATGTATGAATATCTGTAGTCATCACATTAATCCTTAGAAACTGGTTGTACCCTTTTCCTTTCCATCTGGCTGGAACTCAGGGGTACTGGTTGTTGTGGTCAGTATGGTCTCCACCCAGGAAAGGGCTTTAGAAAATCATTCCTCTGTTGCAGAGTTGAGTAGGGAATTGATTTAGCCATGGTGCATTAGAAGAACAGCAATAAGAAATACAAGTTGGGAGGGAGTAATTTCAGATGACTTTATAGGAAAATAATATTCCCTGTGCTTATTTACAGAATATCCAAATACTTTTTCTTATTCCTTGGTTAAGGTTGATCGAACCAATAGCCAGCCTCTGTAGCTTGGAAACAACCTCTTATTTGTAAGAGACTTGACCACCAACACATTCTTTAAGAATTCTGCTATTTTATAGAAGAAAGCTGACTTCTTATATTTTTTTACCCTATATTTGGCACCCATTCCCTTACATATTCTGATGGAAAATGTTGCACAATTCATGCATTTAGTTATGTTAACAGTATTTATAGTGAGTTACAGTACATTGCACTAATGATGAAGTTTAATTTTACATCTTTACCTAGCTATAAAATAAACTATTTTATACAAATGAAAAGTTGAAAGCTTGGGAAAATATTTTTCTTTCTCTCTGAAATTACACAGCATCTCAGCTTGAAACGTATTTGCTGTAGGCCCCTTGTTCTTATGACTTAGAGTATTTTTAGAGATTGACTGGAGCTGAAAGAAATGAAACTTCAGCTGGATGACAATTTTGAACTCTTTAAAGTAGCTGAAAAGAAGAAAAGAGAAAAATCTAATTTTCATATTTTTAATTCAGATCAGTGAGCATAGCCACTTCCTTGCATTTGCATATGAGGTCTCTAGAAAATCAAAGCAATTGTATTTTGTTGGCATTAGTTGTAACTTCTCATTGACTTTTGCTGAAGTCAAAGTTTCTAATTCAGTTTTAATGGGCTAATGGAAGCTTGGTGGACTTCATATGGGATCTCAGTTGGTATGAGTAGATGACAGTCTCTGTTATTTTGTCTGGCTCTTCTCTAAAAAGCGTACCAATCCACAAAAAAAAATTGATCAAGGAAGAGAAGGCGGCTTAAAGTGTCAGCTAGAAACTTGACTAGCAATGTGTCGCATCAGAAGGCTGTTGCCTGTCTCCGGTTTACTTTTCCTTCCTCTGAGGAGTAGCAGTGCTCCTCTTGCCCTTGCTCCAGTCAGCAGCAGTCATTGTGGGGGAAACCTGTAAAGGGAGAAGGGATTCCATTCCCAGAGAAGCATGAGGACCAGCAGGAAGGACAAGCAGAGTTAGCACTTCTGTAGAGGACTCTTGCATTGCTTGTGTGCTGGGAATACAGGTACAGAGCAGCTGGGAGCAGAAAGTGCCTGCTTTGGAAGTGGGAGTCCATATTGCACGTGCTTTTAAAGGGGATGTAAAAGTGGGACAGATGCACAAAGGCTGAGGAAAGAGTTGGGGTCAGTCAGATGGTTTTGACACGAATAATTAAGGTAATGAGGAGAACATCAGAGAAAGAAAGTGTAAAAATGTCCGTGAGTTTGTCAAAGCTCCCACTGGAGAGTGTAAGGAGTGAGGTGCTGGAAGAGGGATTATAGAAGAGAGTAGAAGAGCAACTGAGAGAGAGAGGAAGGTAGTTCAGGGGAATGTAAAAGGGGAGAGAGAATTAGTTTTTGGAAGTCAACATACATGGTGTACTTAAAAGAAAACTCCATGAAGAAAGAAACAAGTAAATATTGGAAAGAAAAAAAAAAGGGGAAAAAAAGATTGAGAAAAAAGAATCATGCTTAGAAAATTATGGAGGAAAGTAGGTTGAGGAAAAATGGAAAAGAAGATAAAGTGATTTGAAGAACAGAAGAATGAATTATGCGGAACATGGTTTTGGTTTTGTTTAAAAATGGTGTAAAATATGATACTTAGATTTTTCTTTTCAGGTTTGGGGACGTATAAGCAGTCATTCTTGCAGTACTTAGCACCAAGTGGTCATCAGAATACATGCACTGCACGCTCCGTCTTCCTGCAGTGTGCACTCTGTAACAGCTCTCCAGAGCAGAGCTGGTTGGTTTCTCAGGTGGGGCTATTGCTCTGGCTTGCTTCTAAGTCTGTTCATAAGCACCAACTTTCATTTAAGAAGCTCCTTATTTTATAGTTAGTTACATGTGATCAAAATGTGGTAGCACAGACTTGTGTTCATTGTGCACGTGTGAAGAGTAGCTGTGAGGCCCATAGCTTTCATACCTATATTGCTTATATTGACATTATGATACGGAATAGTAGCTGTGCTTTTAATTTTCAAACAATTTCATTTTCACAGTGTTTTTTCAGTGTAACTGACACTTTATTCCCCCAGTTTGGAGCCTTCCTGGATTATTTATTTATATATGTTGTTTAAATAGAATATGTATTTTACATATGTAATATGTAAATGATATAAATATTTATATGAAAGAAATATTTTATTTCTTTCAAGAAATACTTACCAGCTGGAATGGAACTGGCCAAAGACTGTGGATGCGTGGCTTGCCTTCTCCCAGTGCTTTGCCTGCATTTCCTTTTTACTGTATCCTTATTCCTGGCAATCCGTTTTGTGTTTCTGTGTTAAACAGACGGCAAAAGAATCACTGGAAAATACAGCACTGTTTGGTCTGGTGTTTTGCTCTGACAAAGCAACTTAGTGTACAGCTGGTTTTATCATTTCAGGATTGTTATTGGAGTGTGTGGTTAGGATCGGCAGGTATCCTCTGGCTGCGTCTCTTTTACGTATTTTGTTATCGTCTGTTGAATTTAGTTACAGGACAATCCATAGGATGGAGCGGGGGAAGGAATGCCTGCAGATAGTATTCTGCTAGTTCTGCAATATAGCTTTCCACTGGCAAAACAGAAGTGCTTTTAAAAGAATATAAGTTCTTTTAAAACATAAGGAAGTCCTTAAGTGATTTTAAGAATGTAAGTTTGCATGAGTGACTTGCAGATGGGAAAGGTTCATCACTGAGCATTTGGGATAAGGTCATACAGGTAGTTGTCACTTTGGGAAGACAGTTTTAGCGTCTGTATGTCATAACTTCACGTCTATATTACAGTGCTTGAATGCAGGCTGGCTCTTTTTTTGGCTCCATGATAAAGCTACGTGAAAGCACGTTCAAATGTTTTAATTGTTTTAATAGCAATGGCTATTCATGTTAAGAGAACAGAGTCTATGTGATCCCACTGAAGGCAAAAGGATTTGTCAATTGGAGGATACAAGGCCATTTCAGGAACATGAAGACTTGCAGGTCCAGGAAAACACCTGCTTTTGGAGTACTGTGCTGTTAATTCACTCTGGCTTGTCTGCTTGCTGAGATGAGTCACCCATATAAATCTGTCAAATCCTGTTTGGAGAGTGGTCTCTTTATATTTATTTATGGGAACAAAACCTCTCTCTCTCTTAATCTGTGTCATAGGCTTTAGGACATTACTACCTTATGATGAAACTGAATATTTTTATTGGATCTATTGTGTAGTGCCAGTGGACCTGAGTAGCAGAAGTGATACTGGAGAGGACATAAAAGGAGTTTCTTTTCTTTTTAGATGGACATAAGGGAGTTCAATATTACCAGAAAATCTGCTTTGAACAATGGTGATAAAGAAGAGGTTTAGTGAGGCTGGGGCTGTTTGCGGAAAATTAGTCCGCATTAGGGTAATATTCCTTCAGGGAGTGTTTATAATGCCTGCAGGAATGTAGGGGGGTGGATCAGATTCCGGCACAACCTCCCAAGCTTTCAGCTGCTGATGCATGGTGCACCTGCATGTTCCCCTGCCTGACCTCAGAGCTGGCTTGAAAAGCTGGGGCATCTGGAAGCGGAAGGAAAGATCAGGTTTTAATTTTTGTGACAAAAAAAAAGGAAAATCCATCTTTTTTTGATGCTTAAAATGCCTTGTATTCTAGGTCTTTTTAAAGGATACTGGAAACTGTTTTGTGGATATGCTTTTTAGCAGTTTGGGGTTGGGTTTTTCTGCTTTTAATTTTATGAAATAAGTATCTTAAAGATCTCAGAGAGATCTGTCCGAAGAGATGCAATACTGTTCAGTTAAAAAATGTGGTCGGTTGGCAAGGCTCAAGAACATAATTTCATAGTCTGCTGCTTATCTCAGTAAGAATGTTCTCCCTAGTAAATGCAGATTCGGGCATGACAGCTTCAGCATCTTATCTCATTTGCAAGGGTCTGGGATAGCATCTCATTTTCAAACTGCAGCGATGTGGAGATAAAATGTAAATACTGCTGTACAAGGTTTGCCACTTCATAGCATTATACTTCATAACTGGCATCTGTGGTAGTAACTTGCAAATTGTAAGTGCATGTAATTTGCATCACTTGGAATTAACTGTTTTTGTAATTATGCTTTGATTTGTATTTCTTATCAGACATTCTGGAGTGGTTAAGCTATGCTGCTTATGAACTTCAGTGTCAGTAATTTAATGGTATAAAATTGTACTTCTTAAATGCACACATTTTCCTCTTCAGAATTTAGAAGTTGCTTGCTTTGGCATCTGTAGCTTATTTCTTGCAATCTACTTAATTGAGTAGCTTCTCTGTTTATCTTAAAATGCAGATAAATGGGTTTCAGAGCAGTGTTTATAGCTTGATAGTTCCTGAAATAAGAGTCAACATTATCTCCTAGACTCTACCAGTCATAACTAATGGTCCCTCTGCTTACACTGTTGAGCAAGTCAGGAGACACTGAACTCTGCAGAGAGCAAGGGCCCTGTGCAGTGGGAGGGTAGTTTGTATGGGATGGCGCCTAGTAGACAGGGCCTTCATGGCTCAGTAGTATTAATTGGGAACTGAAATTTGTCCTCAGCCACCTCTAACCTCCTACCACTGAACTACTCTATGAACATGGATGCAAACCCAAGGGTGAGTTGACAGCAAGCAGTAGTCTCACTTCCCTCATCATTTAAAGTAAATTATATTGGCTTACTCGTATATTTGCTTCAGTTTTGCCCGTCAGAGCACATTTAGCAACATGAAATCTCTGCAGAAATTTGGGATATTTTTAATGTTCCAAATATTACTGGCAGGCAGCCTAACGGAGGCATTGTGTTGAGGGCTGAAAGAAGATGAGAAAATAATTAGGCAGCTGGTAATTACTGTATTTTGTCCTAGGGCTTTTTTAATGACTTTTTAATGTATTAATGAAGATTAGATACCTTTTTTTTTTGTATTTTCCTGACAAGTCCTTTGGCTTCATTCCTGAATGGAGAGTGGAAGGCTTTCCATTGTGATAGGGTTAAGTGCATGCTTCAGGAAGAGAGAAGGGAAAGAAAGAAAAAAAGGAATAGATTTACCACCCATGAGAAATGCTGTATTATTATTGCCTTGGGAACAAAAGTTGCTTGTTTATCCATGAAATTAAAATAACATGGGGAGCAACAATGCCTCATGGCATTAAGCATTAATATTCTTCTATACTTCTTTGAGTTTGTCAATATGATGTTTTACTTGAGATTTTTTAACTTACAAGGATACAACTTACTGAAAATTGCAAATATAGATGGTGTGAAATGGATGTTGTCCTTGAAGAATTTTAGCCATGACAATATTCTGGTTTCAAATAGATGATACAACAGACAGCTTTTGCTGGCTTTAGGTGAACTGTAGGTAGTGACATACAAAGCAGTCTCTGTACCTAATTCCTGTGTCTCCACATCTAGTCCACTGTTTTGAAAAGCTAATTGAATGTAAACATTTAGGTGGGTGACTGGTTGTAAAAGGACCTGTGTATGACAGCTGTTCCTACTTAAAGAAACTGATATCAGTCTTGTTTATGCTTCAGTTTCCATGGTTTTCATTGTTTTTCTGAACTTTCACATTTTCCTAAAAGTAGGTTTTGAGCTTTGTATGGGCCGGAGAACAGCAGGCTGGTACATAGCCTGCTCGGTAATGCACCATACACTGCGAAAGCCACACTGTACAAAGAAGGCAAATTCAAAACACTGCTTACAGCTCTGAAGATGTTTTTATTACACGTTCCCATGAATGGACTAGAAAAGGCACAAGGTAGAGTAGGCAGCATGCCCTTGGTGTGTTGAAAAGAAGGAAGGTGAGGGCTGCTGGGAGCATGGTAACTGCTGTTAAACAGTTTCTGTCCAAATCATCTTGCAGCATTGTATTGGCAACTTTTGAAATGGGAGGCAGCTCTTTTATTTTGATGCTGTTGTTGTATAAAGTCTTGTTTCTTACCTTTTCTTCTGTAGATCAGATCAAATATCCAGATACCTGTCATTGGTTATTGCTCTAGGAATCATATTCTTCACTCAGCACCCTGAAGAGGTGTACCTTTCTGTATGAAAAGTTCATGGAGTTCCAGATTAGTTTTGAGCATTTTCTCATAGGAATATAGCTCGCATTTCTTTGGGAATAATGACATCGGTAAACAACAGCAGCAGTAAACCTTCCAACAAGAAATTGGATATGTAGTTGTGAATGTGCAGATACCTTTCATTTTCATAGTTTCCAAACATGGAATTGGATTAAGTAATTGATGGAGCAGAAACTGAAGCATCATTTTGTAGTGAAACGCATTTAAGTACAAAATGCTGTGAACATATTCTAACCTCAATGTCAGATGCTTACAGCTTAGAAAGACAAAAAAGCTGGTTAGTAGCAGCTAGCAGCTTTCCACTCTAGCAGGGAAATGATAGATGTTATGTGAGGGGGTGTGATATATTAAATGACCATGTTATCTGGAGTAAATATCAATTGCCAGATTACTTTTCCTTGCATTAAAGTTACAAGTTCACTATATTTCAAGGATGTGAAATAATAGTCTGTATTTGGGTTTTTCGTTTACTTTTAAAATAATATTCTTTTATTATATCTCTGTGGATCACAATTACAGGGAATTTTTAACAGTGGTTAGTCAACTTGTGAGACAAACATCAGGATAGTTACTCTCAATTGTTATGGCTCAACTTGAGGTAAAATTCTTGCTGTCTTTCCATTATGGGACCAAATTTAGCCGCTCTTTATATATAGTTTTTGTCAAGTTTCCTATCATTTTTGTGATGTGCTTTGATAAAATCTATGGATCATGGAGGCAACTTCTCATCTCTTTGGTGGCCCTTTCTCTGAAGAAAAATATCAAACCACAAATTGCTGGTTGTATGTCATTTATTTTAATAGTCTGTTCTCTATTGGCATTTTTTGTTTTACCTATGAAGTAAACAAGAGGAAGCCTAAAACTGAAACCTTCTTGTGATTGTGCTCAATGGAAAGCATGTATTGAATTGAATAAATGAAAGCCAGACCACTGTGATGTATTCCATAGTGCAGGTAGACCTATTTTAAAGGGAGGTGGGAAGCAGAAGGCTACAGTGTGCATTTCATATACTGACCTTGGAAGCTGCTGTGGACCATCTGGAAATGCTTACAAATTCTGTATTACTCAGAGTCTTTATTTTATTTGTAATTCAGAGATTTTCATTTTTCTTCCACCTTTCTACTGTCATGTCCTATGTAGCCTGAATCTTGCTTTGCACCTGGCTGAAATAATATTGTTTGCCAGCTTCCAATCAAAGGGAGTACAGAGAAAAACAGCTGAGCCGTATTAGGCAGAGGTAGTCTGGACTACATTTCTCTGCTGCTGAATAACACATCACAGGTGGAGGATTAGCCCAGAGTACAGTGCTGTGTTTGCTTAGTGGAGCCCCCTGAGCCACCCTCTGCCTCCTCACATGACTCTCATCTTTGGGGAATCTGGCAGCAATGTAGAAAGTCCATGGAAACCCAGTGTAAGTAGAATGCTTAGCTTTTCAGCTCACAAAGCACTTGTGCTACCCCCCCCCCCCCCACACACACACCTCTTTTTTTCCTTTTTTTTCTTTTCTACTTTTTCTTTTTTTCTTCTTTATTTTTATTTTTTTTTTTAAAGCCTGGTTTGAGCAGAGCACTAAAGAGACTGAGAAGAATAACCCCAAAACATGATTTTGCAGAAGGGTCAAGGAGGGAAATGCGTGACTCACTACAAAGCAGTGTTATTGGCATGCTGGTGAAATGCGGGGCTGCCCCGTGGGGCAGTGGGGAGCCGGCTGCTTGTGATGGGCGTATGTTGTGTTTGAAGTTTCAGTTTTTGGTAGGAGGGGAGATGACAACATACTGGAGAATCCGTGTTCATTCATTTGGACTGTGGGTCAGAGTTTGTAGTGTCGGGGTCTGCTGCAAAAGTTTAGATGCACTTTGGTTGGTTTAGTTTTAAGAGGGAAGTAGTAGATTTACACAGAAAATACTGCAGATAAAAAGATTTCCTATCCTCTTTTTTGGTAAGGAGCAAGCTAAAAAAGAAGAGATTTTTTTTTCTCTATTTCTCATGCATGTTCTTATATATTAATCTTTGGGTTTGAAGTTAATTTAAAAATAAATGTTTTGGGAGTAATAGTCTAATTTTGTTGCCAGGTCTGCATTTTGAGAATGAATTACAGGGCTGGGGCTGGTTTTAGTCTTCCTTTCAAACTTTAAAGGTACTTTGGAAATATATAGTACATGTATATGTCAGTAATGCTTATTAAAATGCTGCATCTGTTCTGTATATTTTAAATGCTAATTAATTGGAAAAATAGCGGAATAATAAAAACAGGTATACTTTGTCTCCTAAACCTTTTCAGCACAGTTCATATATTTCCTGGGCTCTGAAAAAAAGCACCAAAACCCAACAGTTTTTCTTTTGACCAGAATTGTTCATTGTTTCATATTCTGTAGAGAAAGTCTAAGGAGAGAAGGGCTGTCACCAGCTCTTGAAAACTTCTGGCCCAGAAAAGCCTGTGTGATTGATAGAAGTTTTAAGGGTGGTTGCAGTTCACTTTTCTTTCTCAGACTTCGAGGTGCTTTATGAAGAGTAGTGATGATGATGTATCCATATGACACTGGAAAAAAAAGAAGCAAGCAAACCCATTGGGGCTGACGGACAGTTCCTCCTCTTTCAGAGACCCAACTGGGTGGGTGAGCAAGGCAGCGTGCCAGCAGGGATTGGTTGATGGTTTGGCAGCACTGTTGTTGGGTGTGGGTGGCACTCATCTCCTTCCCTTCAGGCACAAAGCTCAGCAGATGCTCTGAAGCATTCAGACAGGGAAATTATTTTAGGCTACTCAAACACTTCAGGAAAACCATAGCGCTTATGTCTGTGGTCAGAATTGATTATTGTTGTTCCATGTATGCAATTAATTTTGGTTTGCAATAGAGGTGCTTTCCTCCCCCTTTAAATGTTTTCTGCCATAGTGAGTCAGTTGATGACACTTTCTGTTGCATTCAGCCATGTTTGCAAAAGATAAAATTTGTGCCTCAGCCCTGCTTTGCGAACAAAGATCTTCTTCATTGCTTATGATTTCCACACATGCGGTTAAAATCCCTACTCAGCTTGTGTGGTGGGGCCAACAGTAGCAGTAGTCAGTTCAATTCAGTCCCTGCCTTGGCAGCTGAACAGGCAAGAATTTATACTATCACTTGCTCAATTACTTAAAACACTGCTTGGCCCGGTGACCTGGCAGGGTAGCATTTACTTCCAGGAACTAAAATTCTTACAGATCCTTGAGCTCTTCATTCAGCAACAGTTAGTTGCTGAGTGTGTCATAAACAAGTGGGATTTAGGGATGCCGATGGCATCCACCCATGAAAAATTATCCAGACATACTAGTGATTTTTTTTTTGAGACACTAAATAATCTGTCTTTCTGGGGGATAAATGGACACTTGAGGAAAAGTGGGGAGGGAGTTGGTAGGAAACTTCACCATCCCCATCACTTGGGACGCATTTGTGATAAGCTAATCAGTAAACCAAGTATAAAGTCATATATGTATGGCCATAAAAGTTTTAAAAAGTCATTGAAAGCATCACATGCTTGTGCCATAAGATAGCTGTAAGACAGTTTTGGTTTTGTGAATATCTACATTTTTTGTGTATGACATCATGTAATTTATTCTCATAAGAGTTGTGAGGGAATGACTCCAATGTAATACAGTTGAGAAAAGAGTTAGTGATTTATGAAGTAGGTTGCTCTTTAGGCTGAGTTGGGGATATGTCACATCTACAGGCCGAGCCAATCAGTTAGAAGGGCACTGGCACCTCTGAATAATGTTGGCACTGCCTTCTGCAAGCATGGCATATGCACATGCTAATTATATTTTAATATGCAGGTGCAGCCTTTGATGTTGGGGTGAGAATGGCTAGATGATATTTTTGTCTTCCAGGCACTATTTTTGTCTTGACTACTGGCATGGTGCCCCTGCGTTTCTTTTCTCTGGAAAAGAGTTTGAGAGTGACACTGATTTATTAAACGTATCTGAGAGCCACAGGGTCAAAGCAGTTCATCACTGTTTCTTTTAAATGCCGTTGTCTGAGTGCCTCAATCTAAATATCATCTGAAACGATAAGTAAAAATCTACAGCTTGCCCGTTGCGATCTTTGATGCTTTCCTAAAGATCGTATAGCAAAGCATAGCTTGGTAGTAATGGTATCACATTGCAGTGCTTCTCTTTTTTCTTTTTGTTCCCTGCTGCTGGTCTTCATGAGACTTTTCAAGTTGCTTGTAGTGATGTTTGCATCATCTCCTGATGGTGGAATTCAGTGTTTGCTGCTTCGAATTACAAGTGTATGTGGGGATTTTCAGCTTAAAAGCAGAAGTAACTAGCTTTAGATGTTCACAGCAATGTTCCTATCTTTTCTTTACATAAACATTTTCTAAATGAAGAGTGTGTCACAGAGTCTGCTGCTTGTAGCTTAGTAACCAGAGTGCTTGTTTCACATCTTTGTACCTGAGCTTTCATTCCCTGTTTTGATCAGGTGATGCTAATAGCTGGGAGATGGGGTTTTGTGGCTGACATAGTTTTGTAAATTTTGGTTGCATTTAGTGAGACATTTTCCCAAGATGGTGGTGGAGAAGAGATGAAAACCTCAGGTACATAAAAGTGATGAGAAGGAAAAAAACACCTCCTTCAAAGAAACTGCTTCAGCAATTTCACTGAAATAGCCGATGCAGTTTTCTGTGGTAAGAAATATTGCAAGTTTGATGAAGTCATGAGACTATCCTTTAGTGTGCCTTCATACACTGTACATGTTCGGTAGCTTATTTTCTATCTGAAGCTGTCCTGTAAAGTAAATGTAATTACTCAGTACAAACTGAATTGGTAAATGAAGGGAGATAAAAGGTGCTGCCACCAGGGAAAACTTAAAGAGTTCTGCATGTTGTCTTACAAAGCTAGGCTGCTTTGCCTTTGAAATAGATACCTTTTTAGTTATTTTTTGGCACTTTAAATACTAACATCTTGTGGAGATCAGATGAGGTCTGATGTAGCTGTACCTGCATTTCGTCTCCTCTGTTATGACCTAAAATCCTACTGGGGTTGAAGTCAAAAGAAGCAGTCATTCTCAGATCAGACCTTGGATCTCACCTTAGTATTCCTGAAATACTTGCATCTCTCTGTTGCAGTTTTATGCCTGTTACCCTCATACATGCATCAAAAAGTAGTGCTTTTGCACAAGTATATGTGAATTTTTAAATTGTACAAGAGCACACAATTCAGAAAAGACTGGTGGTAGCTCCAGCACATGTTACCTTTGCTGTGTAAAATGAGGCTCTTGAGAAGAGATTAGAAATAAGGAAAATACGTTGATACCTTAATGAGAATTATGTGAAATACATTTTTATTAATCTTTACAAATATTAAAAACTTTTCTTTTAAAAGCTTTTCTTTGTCATGGAACATTTACAGACAGAACCAAAGGATTGTATAAGATAGAATTAAGTGAGAGATTCAACAGAGTTGGGGAAATTCTTTATTAATGGGGAATCACAGTGGGTAGAGATAGACTTGGTAAAGTCTAAGGCTGACAGGCTGAGTCCAGGCTGGCAGGCTAAAACGCTTTGCATGTACTTTCCTCTGGAAACATTAAAGAAGTCTTGTGCCTTTTTTTCTGTTCTGTTGGTACACTAGCTCATGCTATGAAAAATGCACCAACCATTTCTCATTTTCTTCCAAATTAAAAATAAGTCAAAGATTAACTGTGGATAGCAGAAATGAGAGGAAACCAGGAGAAAGTAACACTCAATCAAACTGTGATGTAATAGTGGACAGCAAGTTACATGTTCATTTTCCATAGGCCATGACACCAAAGAAGCCGTTGCGGTTTTAAGCTGCGAGTAGTATGGTATGAGTGTTAATTTGAAGGGTCTTGTCTCAGTGGCTTTGTCACAGCTTGTTACATTCCATGCTGAACTTGACTAATTTAGCTAATAACAGCATGGTTTTAAGATGGTTTAAACAGACTTTTTAGAGAAAGGTACATATCCTTTAAAAACCAAATGCAAAAGAAATTTCTAGAAATTAAATACATTATTTAAAGTAGTGCAGTATATCTCTATCTATATTTCGGTGGCAATTCTATGAATATAGACAGAAACAGTTTTTAAGAAGACCACTTTGATAGATTGTTTAAGATTGCCTCAGATTGTAAACCTTGTTCCTTTGGATCATGAATAGAAGCAAAACCCCTCCAAATTTTTAAGTATACAGATGAGAAGCAATTTGTGTCTCCTACTTATTATGGTATATGAGAAATCTAGCAAAGGTGAGAAATGAAGCAAATCCTACATGATAAGCCTAACAGTGCTACTTTTTTTTTAGTATGCCAGTTTATTACAGTGGATGTGCATCAGGGTATATCTCTCTTCAAACACCATTTCGTATCAACCTCAAGTTAGGGCTCACTAGAGCAATATAGCCACACACTGAAAAGGAAAGCACATTGTTTTCATTTTTTTTTTTTTTTTGGTGTTTTTATGCGAGATTTTGTTTACTGTGGTTTTAGAGCAGAAATGTTCAGGTCTCAGCATCTGACCTTTCCTTGAGTTTTATGTTAGCTTTGAATATCCAGCAAAGGAAAACTGTCATGATGTATTTTTACTTCCCTGTCATATGATTGTCACCAATAAAAAGTATTTTACTGTTACCTCTTGACTATTTTACACAGTAGATCAGGTTGAGTTAAGAGATGTAATTTATTTCAACTTACTTAAATGTTCTGTGTTTTCATTGCTGACTGTTTGCCAAAAAATGTCCCATGGAAATTCTTTTATCTGATGACACAGTAAGTTATCAGTTAGTTATTTCCCTTTCCCTTAAAACAATCATGTTGATGGTCTAACCCTGGCCTGATGGGAAGTCATCAGGCTGTAGTTCATAATATAGCATAGGAAACTCCAGCAAGCTGTTGCATGATTTAGTTTCATATTTTAATAAAAATATGATCTAAGGAGAAGCACAGCAACTGTATAAGCTAGTGGAGAGTATGGATGAAGTAACCTTCTGGTTTAAAATTTCCGTCAGTTTTATCAGGTAGACTGATTGTCTTTTAAGGTTTGGGTGAGTTGTAGTTTTTGTTTTGTTTTTAATTACTGTTCAAACACTTTTTTATGAATGTAATTAGTTTCAGGTCCAGAGCTGCAGCAACAGTTGAAATGGACATTCCATTAAGTGGAAAAGTTTTTGTATGTTTGGGGTTTTTCTGTTTGTTTTTTAACAGACTTGTTTGTGGCCCTTAGACTTGCTTCTTCGCAAAACAGATGCTGACTTTTATTCCTGCAAACCCAGGGATGGTCATGGGAGATCAGCTTTTTCACTGCATAGGCAACACATAAATCACACAGCAGTGGCACAGAAATAAATCTGTTAAGATAACTATTGCTAATTACTCATCCTCTGGAAACAAGAGAGTTCAAGATTTGGACTACAAAATACAGAGCTACAGAGCTTTTCACCTCCTGCATTACCAGACTTGTTGAATCAGACCTAAAGTCATTGCCATCTGATGGCTGTGGGCCAGTGTGAAATAAGTTATTGGGCTTTATCCAGAATCTAGTGGAGAAATCCTGTTCAAATCACTTAACTAAGGCTACAGTTGGCAGGGTCCGGAGTACTTACTGGCAGCCATGGCAGAGAGCTTGAGGATTGAATGTACACGAAGAGATGGGATCTTAGATCAATTTTTTTTTTGCACCTACATCATGAGTCAGTGCGAAACCTAAACAGGTGATTTTACTTTTGGGTGTGAGGTACCACTCTCCGTAGATCTGTCAAACCACCGTTAAACAGCATCATTTAAAGCCAAGAGGCAATTAATCCTGATAGTTACTTCACTGTGATTGTGGAGTGGGGATCTGTGATCACTTCTCTAACATTTAAGAAAATGTTAGCCAAACAAACCAGAAAACAATGAAGGGTTTGCCACATGAGAGAGTATTTCAGAACAAAAGCTTAGTGGTCGTGAATTACCATGAAGTCTAGGATGATGTGAAGCAAAATGGAAGAATTTATCTAAGAAGGAGTATTTGTTGGCATGTTAATAGGAGCTTACACGAGACATTAGTCATTCTCATGGTCATCCAGGATAATGCTGACCTTTTACAGCACTTTATTTCCCGTTTTCCTTCTCCTGGCTTCAAGATCTCTGTAGGTGTGCCTTTCTGTAAAGGAGCTCAGGTGAAGGAAAGCATGGAGAGAGACACTCAGTAACCCATTTGGAAAAAAACAACAGTACCATGCTGCTTCTAAGCTCAAATATCCCATTCTAGAGATTTATAACAGAGGCTATCACATCACAGTTGTGAGTGGTCGCATTCCTACAGAGGAAAATATCTCTCGGAACCAGTACTCCAAAGACACATGAGAGCTATGGTGGTTGGCTGCCTGCCTGCCCTTGTGGTGGAAGGTGCTTTGTACATGCTGGTATATTTTAGTAGAAACAAGAAAGAAGCTGAGAAAAATCAACTAAATTTGATGAAGGTATACCAGTCTGGTGGTGACCTTCAGGCACTCAACTTTGATTAATTCCCTCATGCAAACAGAAGGTTTCTCAGCAGACTACAGTAACCTTATTTCTAATACTACTGTTTTTCTTCAGTTGTCCAAGCAGAGTTCATCAGGGGCGGGAAGCTAGCCGTAAGCAGGCTGACAGAATAGGCTACTGCAGAGAAGCAGACAGATTTAAATAGCCTGAAATACCTTGCTTTCGTGGGACTTGCACGTATGTCCTTAGGAGACAGTTCAGAATGAAGAGGGCTTCTAATCCCTAGATAGAGCCAGGGCTGCATAACCAACATGAGCTTGTTACAGCACAACAGCAAATGCCAAAGGAGTTGGCTGTTCACCATCCCATACTGTGCATTTCACACCTGAAATCAGAAGGAACAGACTGTCAAGCTCTTGTGGGTTTCTACCTATATGTTACATTCTGGGGAAGGGACTGCTGAAAAATCTTTCTGCTCTGAAGTCAAGCAACCTTGTTGAAACTCAACTCTGAGTGGGAGAAGTGTTCTTGCATGTTCCATGGTCATCTGCTGGGTGAGAAATCGTAATTTGAGAGGTAAAAAGATCTGCCTATCCTTTTAGCTAGCAGTCAGGAATTTAAGTCATGAAGGGGTCCAGAGAGTGGAATGAGAAGATGGGAAAGGATCCAATTGAAAATGTTATTCCTGTGTCTTTTAATTTTATTTGATTGTTTTCAACACTAAACTGCAATGATTTTACACTAGTTTTGGTTCTGGGCATTAGCTGAAAGCAAAATCCAATGCTACATGACCTCTTCAAACTCTTGGAAAGTGTGAAGTTGAATGCCAGCCTATTTATGTCCTAAGTTTTCTGCCAGCTCCATGACATATTAGTCTTGATGATGGAGCTTTGGGGAAGATTTTAATTAAGGTCAAAGCAGCAGTTCAGGAGCCAATCAAAATAATAATGCCAATTGTTTCTAAAGACCTAACAGTAAATCAAGAATTTCAAGCCTGCTCTTCAGCTACTCTGTTGGAGACAGCTGTTTGTAAATGACCCTTTAGTAAGATTTCTTACAGAGAAGCAAAAGGAAAGTGAGAAACTGCCAGTTGAAGCTTTTCATGCTGATCGCATTTTTGTCTTTGAGGCTTAAAATATTCACAAGCACTGAAAGCTGATATTTATGAGTAGAGCTGGGGGGAGGGGACTTAACTCCCAGCTCATCACCAGCATGTCTAGCTGTAATCCACCAGCTCCATGGAGATTCAGTGTTCTGATATTTTTAGAAGTAATCACCTCCATATATTTCAGCATTGTTCACTCTCAAGCACATTCTTGCCTTTTACTATTAAAAAAAAAAAAATCTATGAATAATTAACTGGTTTTCCTCATTTTCCAAGTAGTGCTTATGCAGTTCAGTGAGAGAAAGTGCTGTTGAACTTGTAAGGGCATAACTTTCTGTTAAATCCTTGTTGAATTGTACGTCCATGTTCTGCTTTCCTGGAGTACCGTAAATCTCACTGATTTTTATGGGGTTCAGTGGCTGTAGATACATGCCAAGTAAAGAGACAGAGAAAGTGTAAAGGTGTAATGAAGGATTTGACCTGCATAATATAAAAGGCAAAAAGCTGTATTTCGCAGTCTGAAAAGCACAGCATATCTCTTTGGCAGCAGCAGAACTTGAACATCAATTCGCTCTAATGCCACTGAGGCCCAATAAGCCTCAAATCCAGTGACCATTTCAGAGGCTTCTAGATAAAACCACTGTAGTCAACATCCAGCTCAAATAACTTTCTCAGATTTTGATGGATAGAAATACTTTAATGCCTTCATTCAAGTCTTGCAACCCAGCCTATAACTATGCCTTTTTTGTTTTTCCACCCCTTATAGCAAGTTTTCTAGACAACATGCCCTTGCGAAGTTCTGCCAAGTTGAGCATGGAGACCAGAAAAGAAGATGGTGAGAGCACGGCACCTGCCCCTCTGCCAAAGAAGTTGTCCTGTCAGTGCCACCACCACTGTCCTGAGGACTCAGTCAACAGCACCTGCAGGTTTGTGGGATACATATTAGGTGGTGAAAAATGAGGAAAGCCTATTTGTGGTAGCTCAGCAGTCCTAGGTTGCGTGTTGGAGTTCTCATTTACCCAGTAATTGGATTGTTTATACATTTTGTCTAAAAAATCATAAGTAATTTTTACCCAGAGATCAGCTATATACTTAGATTTTCATGTTAGGGTGTTTACATCTTTACAGTTTTAGATAATAACTTGTGTTAGTTCACTGTATATGAAATATTCAGAAGGTAGGAGTTTTTAAAGGTGTATGCAGTTAGTGAGAGGAGACTTAATGGAAATGTATACTGAAATGTTAGTAAATGCTTATAAATTTATGATACTGTCTATGGAACACCATTTGTAAGAACCCCGCTCTTGGTGTGTGTCTTTGCAATAGCTGAGCTTTCTTTTGTAGGTCCTTAAGGCTTTTTCTTGTTTCTGTGCTAAAAGGATAGTGATGTTTTTCTTGAGGTGAAGTGTTGAGCATTTCTTACATTAGCTGTAGTCTTCTTGTTTGATTTTGTGGTTAGAATACTACAAACCTCTCATTTGGGTTGAATTCTGCTTCCTCACATCCTCTCTCCTCAGGGAGAGGCATGTCCAGCTCTGCACAGTACTTTTGAAGGCACAGCTGTGATCTGTGTTGACCTGACATTGCCTGAAGCAGCAGAGGTGACTGAGGATACCTGTTTGCCCACCCATAAGCAGCTGCTGCTGAACACATACTATGGCTGTTGAATGAGGGTAGTGGTTTAAACATTGCTGTTGTAGCTGGAGGTGCATGTTCAGTTTGCTTCAGCTGCAGCAAAGTAGATCTGAGCCTCTCATATTTCACATGAGAAAATTAAACTTTTCTGCTTACTTAGAGCAGGTAAGATACTGGAGATATTCACCATCAGCTGTAGCCTGCTGGGTTTGTGGGAATGTGAGAAACAAAGCAGGGCACAGATGTGAACCCAACCAGACATGCCAGTTGGGTATGCAGTACTGTTTGAGGTGAGACTCTACCATTGTGTCAGCTTTTCAAGGCAGCACATTAAAAAGATAAATGTGGAAAGCCTAAGGTTGCTGAAGATATTGTTGTGCTGGATTTGAGTGTTGTTTTGTAGCCAGACTTAATTCTCTTCTGCCTCCAGTTTCACAATGAAGTGTATCTAAGCTTTGATGACAGCTGTAAATACCATTTCCCATTTCTATCCTCTTCCTAAAAAACCCATCCTCTAGCAAGGAGTTAAGTCTAACTGTTCTCACATGGCAGTCAATCTAAAAAGCTGTAAAAACCCACTCTGATACCAATTTGCAGATCTCCTGCAGTGTGAATCAGCTGTTTCCTGTTCCTTCCCAGCAAGAGTCACTGCTTTTCATATGTGATGTCTCACACACACAGTAACAGGGAAGTTGCAGGTGACACTCAAATCCACGAACTAGGAAGCACAAAGGGACCCATGTTAAGGAAACCATTGAACAAGGTTTATACCCCCAGCTGGGTAGCCCTGCTGTTGCACTTTGGTTTGTAAGCATTATTGACACTAACCAATTTTCATGTTACCAGGAGGTATGAGCAAATGTCCCATTAAAATGGATTTATGGATTTTCACCTCGCTGCAGTACTTAAAAGAAACTTTCTTCACAAATCCTCTTACAGCATCAAATACCAAAGTTATTTTTAGGTGTTAATACACGAAGATAGGTAGTTAAGTGGTAATGAACTACAAAATTATAACCCCTTTTTTCTTAATAATCTTTGCACATTTCTGGCTTGAATGTTCTACTTGAGTGACAAAAATATTTTTTTCCAATTTAGACATCAAAATAGTATTTGACACTGGAATTTACGTGTCAAATATTAATCACTTTTCTGTCCAGGAAAATGGAAATAAAGACTTGTGTTAGAGCTACTCCTCTTTCCTATCCTGTGCTGTTAACTGAGCAGTATCCACCTTGCTACTTGCCCAGTGAGCAGTACAAGCAGAAAAGTTGCTGAAGAGTTTGGAGTAACATAAAGCAAAAAATAAGTTAACATGAATTAAATACCCTTCCTTCATGGCTTGTCAGCAATAATAATTTTCAGGATGATCACTGTTACGGCTCTCCCTACCTTAGTGTGAGATACAAAGGATACAACACTCCTTGTTCCTTTTCCCTATATCTACTGAACTGTTAGCCTGTCATAATTTCCTTCTTGAATTCCTTACCACATAGCTGGAATTCTGGACAAAATGTGAAACGGGCCATAACAGAGATGAGATTCCTAAGCCTACTGTTAGGAAAGAGTAGTTATTAGTTTTCCAGTTAGCTGGCTGGTTTGACACCAGGTTTCAAAAGATTTGGCCAAGGCCAACCATGTTAGCAGAGATGATTCATTTTCCTTCCATTTTGAGATCTTCCTACTAGTCAGGCAGTAACTTCATACTTCATCTAGCCCAAACAAGTGCTGGCACAGTTTGAAAGCACTGAGGAATTCCCATTGAACCTTGCTGTAAAGGAAATCTCCCCATATTGAAGTTTAAGCAGTATTGATCACACTGTGTTTGTCTGAATAAAAAAGGAACTGCTTTAGATTAAAAGTTACTGCATTAATTATTGCTTCCCTCAGATGTAGCCACTAAAAGCCTTTTACATTTTATATTTAAATGACTGTCAAACCTCTTGTTAACTCTATCAGTTTGTTAAGCTTTGGGCTGTGCTTGGTCTTGCAGAGTTTATATCTGCCAGCCCGACAGGAGAAGCCAGAACACGCTGGGGTACCCAAAGGCCTGGTAAAGCTCTGACACCTGGGAAATTACTGATAACATATATAGCCAGAGTTTGGGTTCTGGAGAGCATTAGGCACTATCCCCTTCCTCTCACCCAAGCAGGGAAGGCTTTTGCGTGCCCCGGAGCGAGGGCTCTGAAAGTTCAATGCTAAAACACTTCCAGCTGTGTTTAAATTAAAACTCTCAGAATAAAATAGCTAGTCCTATTGCAGTCATTAAAAATTTCTCCTAAGAAGTAGTCTGCCATCCCACCTGAAGATTCTGGCCGGCTACCCCAGGTACTTATCTATTGAAGTATAGATCCTGCCTCTAGTACCAGTAGTCTGAATGTTTCTATAAAAATGAGGACATCTGGTGGCCATTTCCAGTCCTTCTCTATGATTGTATTTTTAGAAATTCAAAAGTCAATATTCTTCAACCACATCTGTATCAAATCCTTTTAACAGCCTGCTGTGTTCCTATACAGAATTTCCCTTTCTTTATACTTCCATAGCTTAAGTCCAGTAATACTTTGGAGGGCTAAGGATAACACTCTAGCTTAAAATGCAGATTGTTTTCTATATTAACAGAAAAACTGTAGCTCTAGGTAACATGCTTTTAAAAAATGGGGTAATCCACAAGCAGAAGTTTTGGAAAACCCATTACAGGGTCATCTCATCAAGTGAGGGTTAGCCTCAGAGAGCATGAAGCGGCCTAGCCAGAAACTGAAGGTTATGTATGCTAGGGCCAGCCATATCCTCACCTACCAGGACCCCATTTCCCCAAGGGTACCTGAATACAACAGGCAAACACAGCTCTCCTGAAGTCCTTTCACATGGCTAGTAGTGATTTGGATCCAGGCAGAAAACAAGACTGAAGACAGGCACTCCTGTACTGTCACTCAGAGAGGTGTTTGAGCATCAGACCTGAGCTTAAGTAGAAGCCCTGGCTAGGGCATGTGGGTGAGTGGGTAGGGGTGTCCCAGGTGCCACTCTGGACAATTGAAGCTCATTAGTGTGCCCTTAATGAAGCTCTAGTGTGCTCACCGGGGGCCCTGACAACGAAGATCTTTGCAGAATGTTTGCAAATGTCTGTTTGCAAACATCTGTTTGCAAAGGGTGTGTTAACCTGCAGCGTGTTGAAACTATTCTTTCTCAACATCTGTGCGATTCATAAAAGGCTTTCAGTGAAGAAGCTTGAAGCTGCTTTGAACACAACCGGGACCTTGTTTTACCCTTCCATTTCCAGCTTTGTATGTACAAAGTGAATGCACAGACAGTTTGTTTCTAATCATAATTAATTGCATATTTTAAAGAATGGTGTTAGATTTAATTGGTTTTGACTGCAGTGGGATTACAATAAAGGCAGAAACTGATTAGGTGCCTTGTTTTACTCTAATTTCCATTCACAGATAAATGCTGATGGTTTTTAAGATCAAGCTGATAGAGCTTAATTTCTTATGTATTGCCTGCTGGCCTTGATTGTGTTTCTGGCCAACTGTGTCTTGAGGTAGCTTTGGTTATCTAAAGCAATAGGATTATTAAGTTGCTTTTCCAGTGTTACCAGAGGTGATAATTTAGTTGAGCTGTTTTTTCCCTTCTCCCATTTTCCAGATGGTATGATTGAATTTCTTTGTGATTTGGTATGTAGAAGGATGATTTCCACAGTGGGCCAAAGCACTGAGTTCAGATAACTTTTCTTTTAAGCACCTTTAATTTTTATGGTGAAGTTGAAAATTTTCTGATAAAGGACTTGTGGTGAGGTCTTGCGAGTTAGTCTTTCAATCTTTTTATTGTTTATTTTCATTTTTTGATGGAATCCTTTATACTCTACTGGAGGCAGTTGAGTCCCTTTTGATGGTTAAAACAAAAAAACAAAGGTCAACAGAGACAGATTCTTGCAAGCTCTGGTCTTTCCTTGCCCCCTCTGTATGTTTCGCGTGTGGCTATGCAGATGACTTTGCCCCAAGTGTTTAAACAGAAACACAGAGTTCCCCTCCCACGCTTTTCAACTGTGTCCCAGAAATTCCTTGTTCTTGGTTTTGCTCAGGTCTTGCCCATTAGGTATTTAGTATAAACCTTAAGCAAAATAGTAATGCAATCCCTCTATTGAGACTTGTTGCATTAATTACTCTCAGTGTGGGAGTACTTTGGTGTTACTGTGCAGAAAGTACTGGAATACCTACTGCTTCCCTTGCATATTAAATTTGCTTATATAAAAAAAACGAAGTGTGACAGCAAATCTCCACATAAAGTCTGTCCTAGCATTAAAGAAGAAGCTACATCATACAAATTCAACCACAGTGTAATCTTGAGGTCAAGTAAAACAAAACATTTGGTCTGTGTTTAAATTTTGGAGACAAAAGAAAGGAATAAAGTTAAAAAGGAAAAGAGTAAGATGAGTAGCTTTATTTTGACTCTTTGCTTCTTGATAGTTCTCAAATGAACTGAGATGGATTTTGCACTGAAGTGAAAGGTGCTAGAGAGCCCTGGTGAAAATGCAGAGGTACTCTGTCAAATCTCACACTCGGCATGAAGCCTGCAGTTTCTAGGGCTGTCCCTTACAGACTGGCATAGTGACTTGTTTCCTGCATTATGACTCCATGTGTCAGGAAGAACTGTTTGAATTGACTTGTGATTTATTAGAACAATGCAAGATATATTTGGTGGGCTAGGCCATGTCTCAGTCTGGGAGAATAGTAAAGACGGGTCGAATAGAGAAAATATTGATTGATAGACCTATATGTCGTCTATGAAAAGATGCTCTGCTAGTATGCATTTGGTACACTCCCTTCTGCTTGGAGGGTCGTCACTGAGCACGGGAGAGCCAAAAGGTACCATGCACAGAACAGCATGTGTGGTAGGACCAACATCACCATTTTGGGGACTCATGTGGCAAGAAACTGTGACCTAGTGTGAGCTAGCTTCTTTGCTTTGTTGCACCTGTATGTCTCTCCTTGCCTTCAGAGTAGCTGTGCGAACATCTGAAGGTGCATCTGGCTCAACAACTGTGTAATGCTCTTCTCACTTGGTTTCATGTTACTTCACTGATGCACAGCTGCTAACTCTATTATTTTTTCTGGAAATGTGTTGAGCACATTTACGGTGACGGTTTGTTTATGGATCGTGTCCAGAGTCAGTGCTTTCCTAAATTTGGCCTTCATCATTTTACTTAAGTGAAGGATGCAACAAAATACATGAATTAGATGCAAACTGGGAGTCAGCCAATTTTTGAATTAGATTATTTCAGCCAGTCTATACAGAGGAATATGAACTTCCTACTTTCTGTATATAATATAACTTAACATTTTTGATAATTTTTAAAAAGTATGGAAACTTGTCATGTTGCTTTGGATGGAAGTCAAAAGAGCTTTAGCTCTTTCTGATGTCGAAACCAGGGGTATAAAGAGAAGTGGACAAAAATTGTGATACTCATATGGACTCAATTGCAAATAAGATTAAAGATAAGGAATCTTTTCATCAGAGTATTTTACTGATCTGTTGTGGTAGGCACTGAACAAAGGGAAGATGTTGCTTTTGCAAGTTATATATTGCCATCCCTGGCTCATCATACACACAGAGAGCAGGACAGGAAATCTTCAGCAGTCAAGTTTTGGTAGCTAAAGTATTGCATCTTCTATGAGAAATGGCTGTTGGCCAGTGAGGACATCTGTGTGAGCAGCTGCAAAGCTGTTGGCCTGTGTTCCTCTCTTCTGACATTTAGTAAAGGTCTCCATTAAGATCCCCTTTTTCTTTCGGGTAGTCTGTAATCATAGCGGCACCTTCTACATTAGTGTCTGTCAGTGTTTCCTCTGTTAACTCCCTCTATTTTCCTCGCATTTGACTTGGCAAATATGTGGCATACCAAATATGTGTTTGTTAGTGATCACATCAAAAATGTATTCAATTGCTGTCCTCCGTCATACTTCAATAAGATGTTGCTTCAGCGTAGTGGAGGAGGCCAGTGGATGTGTACCTGGATATATTCAGTAACATCAAGTTGAGTTCCTTTTGTATGCACCATTTGTAGAAATAAATTACACAGTATTCAAGTTACAGAGTTTAAGAAATAATTCTATACTATTAATCTTTGCTAGGAAGTGGAGAATAGGTTTTTCTTCTTGCTTTGCATGTATCAGCAATGTACATATGTTTCTATTTATGCAGTCAACAAAATAAACACAGAATTGGAGATGATGCAGACTGATCTGACTTGGTTTTGAGTTGTTATAATAGTAAGAACAGTTTCGTTTCTACCATAGGCAGGTATGAGGTAATCGATAAAACAGTGGGGGTGTGCCCTGCTCTTTTCTTGCAGTGTGAGGTCCATCTGACATCCTGTGAACCAGGAGGACAGGTCAAGGGTGGAAGGGGGGGAAGCAGATACTTCTTTCTTTCAAGAAGTGTCACTTCTGCTTCTTGCTGAAACACCTGAGAAATTTTCAATATGATAATGAGTTCTTACATTGCATGAAAGCTTTCTGGTTAATTTTTTTCTTAGAGTTACAGACAAGTGGTACCAATATTTATTCTGCTCAGCATTGCTGGTTTTGTCTCACAGTTTTCCTTCGTTACTCTACCATTGTCTGTAAGGAACATGATTTATCCTTATTGTTGAAGCTTTGCAACTTTTCTGTTTTGCTCTATCCAGTCTAATTTTGTCTTTTTAAATTTGGAGTAAAATTTTCAGAGGAACTGAAATTCTTGAGGACTCTGAATTTAACTTTCAGAAGTGAGCTAAGAATCAGTGTTCTATGGAAGTCAGAAAAAAAAAAAGAAATAAAGCTGCATACTTTCCTGCCTTTTTTTTTTCCCCCTTTCGCAAACAATATGACTTCTCTTTCCCTTCCCTTCCCTTCCCTTCCCTTCCCTTCCCTTCCCTTCCCTTCCCTT
>JAOEHY010005080.1:0-25303 GCA_025447955.1 Psilopsiagon aurifrons
AGAGAAGAGAAGAGAAGAGAAGAGAAGAGAAGAGAAGAGAAGAGAAGAGAAGAGAAGAGAAGAGAAGAGAAGAGAATATAGAGGGACAGGAATAGCTTGCAGAATCACTGTTGCTAATGGAAGTAAAGAGTACTTAACTATCAGCTAGATAAACTGCCAGGAAGCATACGGATTACATCACCCTCAGGGGAAGAAAGGATCAGATAACTACCACCCTGATGATTTTGTACCCATATTGACAGATATGTATCTGCAGGTTTGGATATATCATAGATGCTCCCACACATGTGTATGTAGGATCTTTCCTTTCCCTTAGGATCTTCCATTTCTTACAGTGCAATCACATATTCTCCTCTGCCTGGAGCAAAATCTTGGCTAAAGTCCTGCCCCTGTAGTTCAGAGTGGAAAACTGCAGGTTACCAGGGGGCCTGCAACAAGTCTGGGCGATATGTAGTAGAAGAGGGAGCAGAGTGAATAACTGAACTATTGAAACAATGCCATTTTGTTTTTTAAATGCTTTATAAACCGAGATGAAATCACAAAGGAATCCAGAATAAATTCTCACAAAAAGGAAACAAGCAAAACCCCAAATAGGCAAAAAATACCCTTCACCTCCCTAATGTTTTGCAATTGTTTGAAGACCTGTTTTAGCCACTCCCATATCTGGTTTTGATAGTCCCATGCTCAAGATCTTTACCTGAAGTGAAATTGTTTTCTGTGCCTGAATCTAATGAGGTCTTGCTGCCAAGAACCAGTGTTTCTCAACATTTTGCTTTCCCCACTTGGTTACACTGTATCATTCTTTTTGGTTTGTTTGGGTTTTGTTGTTGTATTTATTTTTTTTATTTGCTTGTTTTGTTGGGGATTTATTTTGAGATCAAGTATCTAAGTCTGCAATGCAAACAGGAGCAGCCTCAACAGGAAAGAAAGAATAGTTCACCTTACAGTAGGGATCCTGGGCATTTTCTGAATACCTGGGATATGCTCAAATACATACTATTTGATATAAAAGTATTTATTATTTTAAATTATTTAAATAACATTTAATTGTTTAAATTAACTTAAATAATCTAAATATAGATATTTTCTATAAGGTTTAAAGTGGAAGCAAGATAACAATGCCAGCTACGTCTATACTGCTAAAGAAGACCAAGGAAATCTATGAACATCTGCAATGCTAAGTAGTTATTGCTCCCTGGGTTTATTTTGTCTCCAATGTCTCTCTAAGACAAATCTACTTAAAGGGCTAACCCTAAACAATGTGGACTGAAGACAACTGGTGGCACTAAACTTTAGTGATAAGGATCAGTTCTGGCCTTTTTCTCTTCATCGCTTTTGAGAGCCACTGTGTCCTCCTTACTTGTTCTGTGCATGACAGCTAAACTCCTTTTGAATTTAGCCCTTGGCTTTTCTTTATAAAAGTTGAAAATGAGCAAAAGCCAGTATCTAATAAGTGGTTCTAGTTTTCAAATGTATCTCCTCAAATTGGTTTGGCCCAGTATTTCAGACTCAAGTTTCATACATATCTCCATGTATTTATATGTGTACATATCTATATTCACACACACTTTTTTGTTTAGTTGTAAAACTCAAAAAATTAAAAATAAGAAAAAAATCACCAATTTTCACAGTCCTTTCCTCCAAACACCTTTCATCAAGAACCTGTGACAGTCTGTGTAAACGTAGAGCCCACATCTTCGAAACAACACATTACTTATTTTTTCCTCAAAACATTTAAAATAAAGTTTAAATCCATAGCACAGACTGCTTATACGTGTGCTGCTCTGGGCCTCTCTAAACTCACCTCTGACAAGTGGAAGTGGCTTACAGTGCCTGTAGTGTCTGTGCTTCACAGAGTGTGATGCCCTACAAGGCCCGGAGCTGACATGACACTAGTAATCTTTGATACAGATAGCTATTTCCATTTCTAGGCTGCCTCTTGAAAGTGTCCACTAAACCCTTTAAAGTTAACTCTGCTATCTCAGCATCTCACTGTAGCCATGCCTGCAACCCCCTGCTGTCCTGTGTCTCAGGCTGTCCAACACCTGCAGTGGATAGCCTCTTTTGGTCACCTCAAAACTCTCCCTTTTCATGGTAATTTCAGTTTTAGCTGGCTATGCCTAGCCTTGCAAGGAATAATGCTTTCTAGGGTGACTGAGGCTAGCTGGGTGGGGGGATAGCTTCTCCCCTGAAGCAGAGATGGGAAAAAGATGACAAAATCTCCCTCAAAACTATGTGATTAATATCAATGTAATAAATCGCTTGTCCTTAGCTGTTTTAGTCTTTAAAAAGCCACTTATAGTCTCCTTTTATTTAATCCTTAGTGTTCAGACAGGCAATTCAAAACTGGGCAGAGGAAAACAAGCCATCGCTAATACCATTCTTGTTGAATAACGTCTACATTTTTGTTGCTGATCATAACAAATGCTGCTATATCATGTATAATAGCAATCAGTTTGATTCCTTAGCTTTCCAGTATACTGATACTGCAAACAGCTAATCAGCTCAGATCTTGACCTATTTTTCACAAGCCTGAAAGGTGCTTGTGAAAGATAGACTCTTCTCCATCTTTTTCGGGTCAAGGCTAGCACTTGAAATTGGCACCAGCAGCTCCCAAAGGAAAAGGCATGCAGCTCTCTGAAACTGGGAAACATCCCAACAGGGAACTCGAGGGAGAAAAAAATGAGAGAATAAGGAAGAAAATGGAGCATTCTTTAATGATATCCTGGGGGAGGAAAAAAAGAAGGGAAAAGTTCTGCTTCTTAAGTATATGGTCCTTTGGGAAAAATGTAAGCACAGCTACATACTCTTTCAGCAAACACCTTCTTTATTAGTACATGCTCTGAGATTGCTGTCAAGTCAACTCCTTCCCATGAGCTAAGCATTGTGTAAAGGCCCCTTGATGTGTGGGGATGTTTTAACAGGTACAGGTGCTCCCAGTGAATCAAGCAGGACCGTTCAGACAACCAAGGCTGCACTCCACTACTGCTGACTACAGAGACAGGGACATGATTGTGCAAAGGACCTCCAGACAGGCTGTGGGCATTCATGGTGAACACAAGCACCCTGAACCCTCACCTCAGTACCCCAGGCACACTGAAACTGAAGGGGTGCTTGGGAGCCCTTTGTTTATTGACTCCACTTCTGGACAAAGGAAGATGAGTTGATTCAGTGCATCATTTTGTTTGCTTTTCTGATCACAGAGGGTGATAAATGAAATACAGAGTGGAGCACAGCCCCATGATGCTTTGGCAGATGAGTTAATATGCAGTAACAATGCTCTTGTGAATCTTGGACGCCAAAGGAAGAACAAAAAATCTATGCAACAGAGCATCTTTCAGAGGCTCCTTATGAAAACAGGCCATCTGGCTTCACTGCAGTGCATTTGTTAACTCTCCAGCCTACTACTGTTTCCCTGCTGGGTGACACATGCTGAATCTGTCACACATCTAGAACAAAATTATAAATAAACAATGGTGTATTCAAATAAAACAGAACTTTCCTGCAGTGGGCTTATAGGAACCAAAAAAGGAAGCAGAGCAGCAAATCCTTATTTTTTGTGCAAGGGAAAGTAGGTCCCTTGTTCAGTGCTGGAAAGGGGACTCAATTTTGCCTGCAGGAAGATGTATTTTGCTGAGTTATGCTCCTCGGGTGTAGATGCAGACCTAAAGGCATTATTGCTAGGAACCACTTTGTCTATTTGGTATCTCAACCACAGCCATGGCCCTGTTTTCCTGTTCAATGGCATGTGTACTTGCAGTACTCCAGGTTTCAAGAGAAACAGGGGCAATAGGGAAGCAGAGAAGTGAAGTCCCATAACAAGTTAATAGGAAGAATGAGAAAGAGAGCCCAACTTTGCAGTAGAGAACTGGAGTGTGGGATTGCACTTGCATCACTTTTTGTGGGGATTCTGTATGCTGTCTCAGACACTGAGCAATCTTCTCCTTTTCGCTTAAATAATCAGAGAACTTCCCTAGTACAGAGAGGCTGTTGGATCTAAGAAACCCAGCTGAACTGCAAACCCATGTAAGCCAAGATGCAAGATAAATATTTAGGACTTCTCATCTCTCAGTCTTTCCCTCATTCTGTGAGCATCAGAAAGAAAGCTGGGGAAAAATTACATGCCAGATCCCTGGCAGCCAGTTTCATCCATGAGCCAAGCCTTATATGCCTGTGAACTGTATGGCGGCAAAGTGATACTTTACAGTGACACCTCCTGGGAAAGACGGAAGAAGCTTTCCATAGGCTTGTGAGCCAATAGGTCATGTTAACACTGGCTGCAAGCCACCACTGTCTGTAAGGCAACAGCTTTCTGTAGATGGAGAAGACAACTGGCCATGCTAACTGGGATACTCGTCTTTTCTTTTTTCCATTCCTTAAGTCTGTATCATTCAATGCCTTAAAAAAAAAAAAATAATGGGAAAGAGTGCAAAATTGTTGCAATTCAGATTTCCCAGTGGGGGTGGTACATTTGCACAGGCTACAGAGCTCAAAGGCCGAAAGCTCGGTTGTTAAAAGATTGAGGAGTTATTCTATTTCAGACAATCTTCAAGAAACAAACACCCACTGGGTCTTGTTTTGCCCAGTTCAACTTTGTGCAGCTTATTTGAAGTCACAGTGTATGAGTGGAATTGCTTTGGATTTGTGTTCATGGGAGTTAGAGATAAACTGGTCTCATGGGGGTGAATGCATGGGTCCTGAGGCATTATTAGGGTCGGGGTGTGTGTGTGTATGTGTTTGTGTGTGTGCATGTTTGTGCGTGCACAAACTGTACAGCTAGAACCCCTCTCCTGAACACACACAGGACGTTGTTTTGCTGACTAAAAAATAGAAAATTAACAGGAAGAAAGCCATAGGAGCTATTGAAAAGTGAAGCTGCTTTTTGGAGCAGCCTGCCACCGAAAGGGGTGGCCTGCCACTCTGTCCAGCTGCTGGCTCCATGTTTCTGCTCACCCTTCTCAGTGCTGGGAGTTGCAGCAGCTCAGAGCACAAGGTTGCAGTGCCCACAGAAGATCCATGACTGTATCAGCAGTCCTGGGAAAGTCAGAGGACTGGAACTGTTGGTAGCAGGAGGATCTTCAGCTGGCACAAGGCTGCTGTAGGACATCATCATCATTTTGACCACCTTTACACCCATTTGTTTCAGGACAAAGTCCACAAGGGTCACTGGAATTTCAGCACTGACACATTCATCCAAGCTCCCCAGCGAAGCCAGGCTGGGTTAATCATGACACAATCATGCCCAAGTTTCAGATGACCGTTTTTTAATACTAGCTACTATTTTCAATGCTAAATTCAGACTTCGAAACAACACAAAATCCCCTTACAGCTGGAATCTCTAAAGAAGCTGGCAAGAAGCATACATCTCCTCACTGACTATATAAGGAGTCAAATACCTCTTTTAAAGCAATGTAGCTCAGTCATATATTGAGGGTGAAGCAAGGTAGAGCCAGGAAATTAAATTAATATCAACTAAGTGGGTAGAAGAAGACGTGTCTCTGGGTTTGCTGCAGGGCATCTCCATTGACATGAAACTGTTGCTGCCACCCATGCATTCACTGCTTGTGCACTCACTGTGGATGTAGGAGGCTTGGGTCTGGGGGCATTCACAGCCTGCAGAGATTTCTCAACTTTCACAGGCCAGGACAACGTTCAGATCTGCAGGCAATGAGGCACACTGATGGGGAGCAAGCTGCTTGTGTCCTGGAAACAAAGCAAAGTGGGAAAATGGGAGCCTGGGCAGGAGCAGGACTGGAGCACCAGGTCCTGGAGCATAAATACATTTTTCTTTTGACCAGGTAATAACAAAACAAATCTCCATTTTGCTACACTTTAAGCACATGGAGGAGTCTTGCAAAAGCCAAGAGTGATCACGTTCTTCCAAAATGCGTCTGTCAAATGGCTCATTCTGCACTTGGGTACTTCCACAGCCACCATCAGGTACAGGAGAAACGGCAGTGATATAGTCATTATAGACCAATGTGTTCACATCCCCAAAAGTGGGTTTGAATACAGCCCTGTGAGCAGTTGATTACATATTGCTTGGGCGAACAAGATTTACCCTTCTGAGCCCTTGAGTGTGCCCCTGTTAACTACAATACCATTTGAGTGCAATGCCAACCAAAGGCCCAGATCCAGCAAAGCATGTTCAGGGATGTATGTACACATGTAATCCCACTTTCTGGCTGCAGCTGTCTGATGCTGCTGGGGGAGTTCCTGTCAGGAATTAATTCTGCCTTCCCATGAGGAGCTGGGATGCGAACTTCCCCTGAACCATCGCGAGCATGGCTGTGTGCCTCCCTCCTGCATACCAGACAAGTCAGGCAGCAGATCCTGATGGGACTGAAAGTTTATGCTTTTACCACCCCAGAGGCTCCCCACATGCAGTGTGGCTGCTGAAAGCAGAGACTGCTTTCTATTTTTCGGATCAGAGTTCACTCTCTGGTTGGTGGGGAAACAGACTTCAGGATCAAACGCTTGTCTCTATTTGGCATTACTCCAGCAGACATGCAGTGAGTTTTGCTTATGTAGGGACAGATTTGTCCCCAAGTTCCCCTGGGAAGAACTGCCCAGCAAGCTCTGGAAACTATGAGCAATGGGCATTCTTGTTGGAGGGAATTACATTTGCCAGATTTAATTTATTAATATAAGGAACATATTCATCTATTCCCTACTTTGCATTGTTTATAAAATCTTAAGTGCAGCATCTACAGAGAGATATGAGCCAACTGCTGCACATGACCAGCTCTGGGATTTAGGCTGCAACAAGAAACTCAGCTTGGAACAGGAATTCTCTCTTTAATGAACTTTTGAAACTGGATCTACATTGTGAAATATTTGGATATTGAGCAATGGAAGAATGTGGAACATAAACACTAGCAACTGCTCGCTTTGAGCATTAACAAGCTTCAGCAAGCAGGCTGGGTGCTGCTGTAGTACAGAGCGCACAAGGAGGCTGGTCAGAAAGACGGTCTTACAGGGGCACGTTCATAATACGCTCATTAAATTGCACTACCTTCCTCCAGATAGCCATTCCTCCTAGTTACTAGTGTGGGTGAAGCATTTGTAAGTGGAAATTGATAACAGCACCTTTTGCCTCTGTAGTTTCTGTGGCAGTCCATTGTTTACTGCCAATGATTTTGCTAGGAAGTGGTATTTGACTGTTCAGAGGGTGGGTTTGTGCCATCCACTACATCCTGACTGTTCTGTTCAGAGAAATCTAATTTAATCAGAGATTATTTGGATGTCCTACTGAGCCACCCAGGATTTGACTTGCAGGCAAAGGAAAGAGGGCAAGGTCTTTATTGGCTCTAATTCAGTAATGGTGCAAAGCTGCAGGGAGTCAGCTCAGACCTCAACAAAATATATTGCTGCTTCAGCAAAGTGAGCAGAACACTGTGCCCTTCTGGAAGCAATCCTGAGCCAGCATCTCAACAATAGCGAAAACACCATTTTTCTCTTTTTTCTTTTATTTTCAAAGCTTGTCACAAAACTTTATCTGACTAAATTCTAAATTATTGAAATTATACCTGTCAGCAGTAGCTTTGATCTGTTCAAGCAAAACCTCCAGCAAGAGTAGGACACTGCATAGCCTGGAAGGAGAAACTGAGTTGGAAGTTTTCTTTTCAGCCAGGCTCAGTGCCAAGCTTGAAACCAGCTTTGAGTTTCAGAGTCATCACAGCACTGCAGTAAAATCTTTATATAGGACACTGACCTTCAGGGTGGCTTCCCAAGGACCCCCACACACGTGTCTGTGTGGCCACTCCAGCCCACAAGCCTGCTTACTCCATCTACATCATCCCTAAGGAGCAATAAGCCATCAGTGATGAAGCGGCAGAAACCAGAAGATGAGAAGACTATGTATTGTGCATCGGTCACTCAGCCCTGCTCTTTTCTGTGGTGGGGTTGCTGTGGTATCTTTATTTGCTGAAAGCATGAAAGGTTAGTTTGAGTCAGGCTGTACTTACTCTTTTATTACTGGAGCAGAAATGTCACCAGAATGTACTCTTAAATAATGTCCTCCTGCTTTGTGATTATTTCCTAATGACCTGTTCTCACTTAATTCCCACTGAAATATTACACTCCAAAATAAAAAAAAAAGCACATAAAAAATGCCACATAGCAGAAGATTGGTGATTTCTCCCAGGTCATAGGAACAGTGCTTGAACACTTCCTATTTTTTAAATTTTCACTTCCTCACATTACCTCCCCAGTCCTGTTTAAAACATTGTCAGCAAAGAAAATACACTGAGAGATGTTCTGGTCTTGGTCAAGAGAATGGTAAAGCTCCCACAGACCTCAGAGAGTCCACAGTTTTACTGTGTTGGTTTGGTTGGGATAAAGTTAATTTGCTTTCTAGTAGCTAGTATGGGGTCATGTGTTGGATTATGTTTATTATTCAAAGATGTTTTAGCAGTTGTTGAGCAATGCTTATACAGAGCCAAGGTCTTTTTCTGCTTCTCACATCACCCTACCAGCAAGTAGGCTGGGGGTGCACAAGAAGCAGGGAGGGGACAGATAGCCCCAACTGATCAAAGGGCTATTCCAGATCATATAGCGTCATGCTCAGCACATATATCAAGCTGGGGGAAAGTTGGCTGGAGGGTCTCTGCCTGGGGATGGGCTGGGCACTGGTCAGTTGGTGGTAAGCAACTTTTTTGCATTTGCATCACTTCTTTTTCTTGGGCTTTATTTCTCTCTCTTTTTTTTAATTTTCTTTTTCATTTCATATTATTATTATCACCATCATCACTATCATTAATGCTGTTATTATCATTATTGTATTTTATTTCAATTATTAAACTGCTCTTATCTCAACCCATGAGTTTTCTCACCTTCACTCTTCCAATTCTCTTCCTCCCCAATCCTGCTGGAGGGGGCAGTGAGTGAGCAGCTGTGTGGTGCTTAGTTGCTGGCTGAGGTTATACCAAAAACATTTGCCTATAGCCTGATTCAAAACACACAAGGAGGGGAATAATTTGTGTGAAAATACAACTTTTGCAAAACTCTTTCCAGTTGTGAAATCCTTGCTCTATTCTCTTCCTTTTTAGATTAAAAAGCCTTACAGCTTTCCAGCACCTGCAACAGATGTTTCAGTGAAAGGTGTTTTGAACAAGTCCAGCAAGGCAAAGTGTCACTGTATGGCTGGAACTCCACATTGGTGAAACTGGCATGTCAACTGGGAAGCACAGATACCACTTGAGATGAAGCACCCCAGAGGTGCCTGAGGTTCCATGAGGAACTGAAGCCCCTTCAGAACTCATCTGTTGGGTTTGCCACTACCAGCTAAGTAAAAGCTGGAGTCTGAGAAGTATGTACAAATCTATGACACATATAGAAGAAACTCTTCACCCACCTTTCCCTAAGAAATCAAGCATCTCTGCTGTCCTGCTGATTCCTGGTTTATTCTTAATAAAAACCTTAGATATTTGTCTAAGTTTAAAGCATCATATTAAACAATCTTGGGAACACACAAACCACCATTTTTCACTGAATCACTTTGTACAGTCACCTAGACTTCAAGCTTAACAAGGCACTTATTCCACAGCTTTACTTGCATTTGTGCCTTAAGGACTCTAATCCTCACTGGTTATTGTTCTCTAGCAGCCCTCTCCCAGAGATCTTTGCATCCAAGTGTAAAACAAGAGACAAAGAGGTGAGGACGCATAAGCAATGAACCCTATAGATGAATCCAATGAGCAATGGCCTCAGCACGTTCACAGCCTGAGACACCGCAGTGCATAGTCTGAAGGAGGTAGCAAGTGGAATTTTGCATATATGTGGGGAGAAATCCTCATCAGCAGAGAGGCAGCATGAAAACACACAGCCACGAAATTAATGGAAGGATGCATAGGTGGGGAAAAGGAAGATTAAGTCTCAAGTCAGTGCAGCTCTGCATGTCTCAAGTTAGGCAGTGACTGAAGAGCTCTGGCAAGGCTTTTTGGCCTATAGTGTTACAAACTGGAGTAAAAGGTATCACTGAGATCTCACAACATTTTAGTTTTCTGCTTCTAAGCATACTTTTTCTCATAGCTGTTTTTGTACAGAGTTAAGGACTCTCACTGACTTGGGTTCTGTCATCTCCACTGGACATAGGTTTGACTCTGCCAGGCTTTATAGCTCTGCCCTGACCCAGGAAAGCCCTTCTCTGTGTTTGTTTTTAAGCAAGCCAGAAGTCCCACTATCTTCATAATTCTTGCACAATATATTCTTTAATGTATCTACTGTTACCACAGTTATCACTGTTACTGTTCACCTCTACTTTCCGTTCACTTCCCAGCCTTTTCCCCTAACCCTCTCAGTTTGCTGATAACATATTTATTTTTAAGTATTATGTCTTTTTGCTTCTTCAAGTTTGAGTTAGTATAGACCTTCAATTCACAGTGAAAGAGTATCTAATAAATAACCAGTATTACAGTATTGTTTCTTTCTTTCTTATTAAGGGAAGATAGATCTCTCTTTCATAAACCTACACCATCAACATGGTGCTCCAGAATGTACTCATTAAGAAGAACTATACAGACAATTAAAGTTTCTCATTTAATTTCTCCCTTTTATTCATGGTTAAGAATGTGAATGAATTAAACATAAGTTACTGACACGGTTCTGTATGGATGTTTTGTCTGGCATATTTGCCAGACAGCTTCCCTATTGAAAAAAAATACTGAAATTAATTATCTTGTTTTCCTCATTAGTTACCACAGATGAATAATTTCAAGGTATTTAACAGATCTAGTACGTATATAGCAGCTAAATTTCATACCCAGCATGACAATACTCAGCAGAGATGCTGTTTGGTGAGAGGATGTTTGCGCTTGTGCAGTCAGCCCTGCTTTCACCTGTCTAAAATTAGATCTTCTGTGGACTTTAGTGCCACTGCTGTATAAAACCTGGGCTGAAAACAGGAGCTAGTATCTCTTCAGTGTCTAGCAACTGCCCTTGGGCCAACCTTTCTTATAAGATGTTAGAGCGCCCTTCCTATCACAGACTAAGCTGCCCATGTCCATCTTTCTGTAAGAACAGCCCTGTTTAGTCAGACCACAGATTCCCCTCTCCTAACTTCTATTCTCCTGAAAGCAATGGCCCAGGAAAATCTAGAAGTACGATGCACGTTTTCAGTGTACCTGCACAAGACTGTGGCTGAGAAACTTAATTTGGTAGCAGTCACCAAAAGCAATGGCTTTGCAGGTCATTGCCTCAGTGTACCGGTATGTTCTTCTTCCATGTAGTTGTCCAGTAGGCTTTTTGAACCCCTGCAAACTTTTAGCAAGTGCAACACTGAAGTTTGTAAACTCTTCCAGTGCACTGCAGCATGCAAAGAAATCCTTTCTTGGCTTTTTTTCTTTTTTCTATTTTTACCAAGTTTTACACTTGATTTATCAGGTACTTACACTTGTCCACTGAGGAGACCTGAAAGACTAGCTTTGCTTATAACAGAAAATAATCAGACCTGCTATGAATGGGAGTAACAGTGGGATGTTTTGCACCCATAAACCCATGCATGGAAGGCTATCAGCCTGGCTGATTACAGGATGTATGTGGCAAAAAGTGGTTGCTGGGGTCCAAACTGTTGAAAAGCTCTGTAGTTTGGCCATATGTCAAACACGCACACTTTGTGGGTTAGGAACAGAGGTGACAGTAACAAATTCCCTTGAAACATTGGTAGTTGTTTTGGTTTTGGATTGTTGTTTGTTTGGTTTGTTGTTGTTGTTTGTTTTTTGTGGGGTTTTTTTGTGTGTGTGTGTGTATTTTGTTTTATTTTTTTAATTCTATTTTATTTTAAATCAGATCTTCATTTCCTTGCCAGAGTAATGCCAGTTTTTTGCTCAATAAAAGTTCAGTTTCTTTTAGGTAGTGCTGTGCAGATGAATGATGGAAACCCTGGAGCATGGATTTTCTGGCATTATATTTTACAGCAGAGTACTAAAGGCCAGATCAGTTTTGAGGCTGATATCATTATTCATTTGATCCATACACCATTTCTGCATTCAGGTACTTTCCTACCATCACACTTTTTTGTATATTCTGTAAGTATAAGTAACTTAGAGCTGAACTTGGCCCTTTGTAAGTGCCTCCACAGCACAGCATGTCAGAAGTGTAATGTGGATGAGTATCCTTCAGCCTTTACCACAGTCACCACAATGGTAGCAACATTTAACATAGGGAATTGTAGTAGGTGATAGTACTACTTCTACTGTGGTAGTATAGGGATGGGCAAAAGCTATTCTGAAGCTACAGATTACTGCAGCCTTCAAGCCTAAAGGTGACAAAGGCAGGGTGAGTTGCAGTTTGTACCTGTAAATGACTCCATCAGTGTAGACAGTAAAAAGTCAGGGCTGGATGCAGGCACAGCAGGTATTAGCAAGAAATTGCTCCCTAGCCATATAATCTGAAGTGGCCATCCAGGGTTGAGAAGTGTTAGTTAGGGGGAAAATATATGCCTTTCTCAACCCATTTGTTAAATCTACCCATCTAAAATTGCTTATGGGCAGTTTTTCAAGGAGCACACAGTGAGAGGTCTGGAATAGACGGTTTTAAGCATTGTGTTAGCTCAGTTGGTGCTTTCTGCCTGACACCCAGCTGTGCTGAGAAGCAGCGTAGGTGACTCAGAGCTTGGGACATGGTTTGTGATTTCACTTCACACAACCCACAAAAACATATGACTTTTTAACCACATTATTTCTGAGTTATGCTACAGTGAATGTTAATGACTCACAATGAAAAGATTCCCTGCACCAAGCAAAGCAGACCACTATCCACAAATTCCCCTTTTTTTTTCTCCTTTCTCTATTAATATAATTAATCACACTGAGGGAAAGCACACACAGCCTTGCTGTGAGGTCCCACATGATACATCACAAAGGCTATAAAAACCTGATAAACACAAAATTACCATCAGCATTTAAAAATAAATAAATAAATAAATAAATAAATAAGCGAACCACCCTGAAAATAAACCAGAGAAGAAACGAGAAAGCCTGCTATATGGCTTTAAAATCAGAAAACCCCACTGTCAAACAATATTAGTATTTCCCAAGTGAGGGACTTCAGCAGGGAACACTAGGGCTGTGCAGAAGGGGTTTTGATTATCAGGAAGCAAGCAGCTCATGATGCTGGAGGGAGAAAAAGGCTGCCTCCCCATGCAGGTTGAGAGAAGGCATGTTGCAGCCTCACCATGGCTGGCAGAGTTAAGGATGTCCTCCACCAAATGGTGGGCGGCAGTGCAAATGATTCCTGTTCACATCCCATGTGTCAGCCAGGACAGTCCTCAAGGACATGACCAGGTAAGCTGACTCCCAGTGCTTGCATTATTTCTCAGCTTAAAATCACCATGCACTAGTAAACAAACATTTCTGCTAGGCTAGCAATGAATTACAGCATCAAGGCTTCATGAGTTCGAGCGGCTGTTGTTAACGAAGTAGGTCAGTGAGGAGCAGGCAGCCAGGTTGGACATGCTGTGCCAGCACAGTTGAAATCTGCTTCGCTCCCAACTCCCACTGTTACAAGGAAAGGCACAGAGGGCACTCACAAGTGAGCTTTTGATGGTGCTGTGCTGCTGCCAAATGATCTCCCTCCACAAGTACAGAGAAGTAACAAATGCATTTCAGGGGTCAAAAAAGGTGGTGGTGGTGTTTGCCTGGAGAATAGGAGTGTGCTCACAGGCATTGATCTGAGGCTCCTGAAAGAAGATGCTGAGACTGGGGGATTGGCACCGCACCGCATAGTGGGGGAAGGATTTGTCTGTCTGCAGACAGTGCCATGTTCACTTCCTGGTGATGGGATAGTGGCGCGCCAGGAGACCTCTTCTCCTGCTGAGCTCTGCCACTCTGCATGCAGCACAGATCCAGTGTGGATGCTTCCTGCATTAGCACTGTGGTGAAACTGGAGTGGACGGTATGCAAAAAAAGAGCTCAGTGCACCACTGCAGTGAGAAAGCATTCAAATATCCATACTTAGATAGGAAAACATTTTGTTTACTGACGGAAATACTTTTCTTTCTGTACGCTAGGCCTCTCTCACATAATTCAGAGGTTAAAATGGGAGCAATCCACGGCCAGAGATGGGATTTCATGCATGGGAGAGAAAATTGATTTTATCTAAATGTATTTCCCAAAATAAACCTGATTTTTCTCTAGTCTTGAGTAAAGCAGGAGTAACGCTGGAGCAAACCTATCTGTTGCAAGTGCTAACTCAAGGTGCCAGATCAGAAATACTTATAGTAAGATGATTCTTTGAAGCATGAAAGTGAACAGCAACTTAAAAATATAGAGAAACCAAGAGGACACCATGGTTGCAATCATTTCTTTATAACATCATGTTTCACCATTTGCTCTAATTGAGCTCTGCTGAGAAACAGCACTTTTGATTGTGTACGCTTTCTAATTTCCCCTCTCTAGCAGTCAAGAAAAAAGGATGATATGGTATTAAGAATAAAACTGAGATTCTGTGGCTATGCAGGTATCTGGAAATTACTATGGACTAAGTTACAAGTAAATACATACATGTATGATTTACAAGAAGGAGAAAATGTGCTCAGAATGCAAAATGCAGCATAATTTCTGTTCATAGTATAACCCTGGAGAGTTATCAAGGTAAATGGGGTACTCATAACATGAAAAGGAAACCAAGTTCACCCCATAGTCAGAGTTTTAATTGAAGAAATACAGAAACAGAAGAGAAACCACTGATGAAATGATAGTGCATCCTGAAGGAACCTCTACTGGGTATAAACTAAAATGAGTTAACTGTTTGGATAAAATCCAAATAAACTTTATGTTTCACATTTCTTGTTTCTTTCTGCTCAAGAAATAAAAAGCAACCACCAGCCTATGTTTTCACATTATTAATGGAAATCAATTAGAAACAGTCTAAAAATCAAATAGAAGCCAAGTGAAATACAGAGCTGACTGGAGGGTCTGAAGGAAGTGTGCTTTGTCTTAACTAGGCTATTAGAGAAAACAAAATATAAAAGCAGTAAAAGCTTCAAAGAAATTCAATGGACCGGGTCCAAGTTCCCGGCAACACTCTGGGCTGGAAAAGATTCACTGGACCATCTAATTTATTTAACACTTTCAGTTCCTGAAAGTGCATCAGTTATGAAAGACTACAGCATATATTAAAAACCACTTTACATTTCTTTGAAATTAATGAATGGTTGCTGGATTTGAGCTCCTATTTTCCACTTAAAAACCACTTAGTATAACCTGAAGCCAAATAGTTTGAAATTCTCCAAACAAAGGAATGAAAACAAAAGAAATCTTTGGCACTGGAAGATTAAGAGCAATAAAGGCTATTGAAAAAAGTTGACTCATGCAATTTCATCTTTAAATTCTGCTGAAGATTTCTTTGTTTCTTCTAAATGAAAGTTTTGCCCTAGTTTTAAGGACATGATGCTGAAGTTAAAGTCTGCTTCGTCTGCGTGACAGTGCTACAGTCGCTCTGTGCCCCACACTCTGTCAGAGCCAGCTTCACTAAGTGAGCTACCAGTTTGGATGCTGAGATAGGGATGTGAAAAGAAAGGAAGAAATATTTCAGCTTTCCTGCAAACCCTCATACATTCAAAGGTGATAGAGAAGATGTCTTCTATTCTCTTATCCCTAAGTGACCTTTTGTGTCTCACCCCTGTTGTGCAGTCTGCACCTATGGGCATGTGGCTTCTGGCATCTCAAGGCTCAAAGCTGTATCCCCCTAACAATGAAATCAAGAGTAAATTCTCCATCAGTGTGAAGTGTCTTTGATGCACTGGCTTCCCTGAAGTTACACTAACTAAACCCACAAACTGCAGGGGATTCAGAGCATTTAAAATCCTACAAAAACATTTTGAGGAGGTAAGAATGCAAAAGCAGGTGTGATATGCATGAATAGGGTGAAGTCTTGTGTGAATTAATGGGAAAAAAGCCCACAGACTGGTGGTGTCAAGGACACACAGCTTTCGCATATGCACAGTGATGCACCCACATGCGCCTATTTTCTGTATTACTGACAGCACCATGTCTGCTTTGAGCTCTGACTGCAGTATGAGGTTGAGTGACCTTAATTCCCCCAAGGGAAGAAAACATTGTGCCACAATTCCCAGATCAGCCAGGTGGCTTTTGAACCAGCACACTGGACTTTGCCCAGCAACCTGGAAACCTGTGATGGGCTCTCATGGCTGCAGCTGATGGCCATCAGCACAGAGAGAAAGGGGAACTTGTACTGTTTGCAGATGAACAGGAGACTTTCCTCTCTACTGCTGCCAAGCCTGTGTTTTTCATCAGCATCCAATCAGAGTCAGAAATTCCTTAAAAGAAAGAAAGAAGCTCTTTGGAGCTGAGTCTTTTTGTGTATCATCCCAAAGTACAAAGGGGCCCCTAGCTCTAACAAGGGCCTTTTAAGTACTGACTCAATAAAGCAAACTGTAATAGTAAAAATAATTTATACTATTATTTTTGTAAGTGGAGATTTTCCCTGTCTTTCTCTCCCTCTGAAACTTGCCAAGCTAGAGGTGAAGACAATGGCTTCTTTGTTACTGCTGAAAAGCAGGGAAAGAGGTATTTTCTGTTGTTACTGGAGGAGATACCAAAGAAATGGAAAAGAATGATTATATTCCCATAGGTCTTTGTGTAGCTGTAAGTATCTCAGAGGCAGGACAAGAGCTTGGAGAATATACAGAGATGTAAAATGCAGACTCAGACAGTCTCTCTGCACAGCAGAGAGACAAAGCACAAATCAAAATATCTGTGTCAGAGAGTGTTTGCTTGTACAGGTGAAAGCAATAGAGGTAAGAAGATACAAGGAAATAAGAAAAGAGAGAGGGGGAAATGGATGGCTGCTTAGGGAGGGACTAGAAAAGGGGAAAAAAGTGAGATATATTTAGTCACCATAAATGTTAAAAATATTCTGCAAGTATTTCACTTAAAGTACTTTGTTCAAAAACTGATACCAAAATAAATGTTTAAAAAAATGGAATTTCAGTATTTTCCTTCTCTTTAATGAAGCTTAAAACCCAAAATCTGTCTTGGAATTTAAATTTTACCCAGGTTACAGTAGAAAGCAGGAAAAAATATAACTGAGAGAATTAAATAATGATGGAAAGAAACAGTGAAATAAATGAAGGAGGGAAATTGTAAATCTGAACATTCTATAGTCATTATTTCTGGAAAAATGTATCTGAGAGGAGAAAAAAGTGTTTCTATTAAGAACAAACATTATTCTCAATTATTCTGTATAGTACCAGGCTCATTTTTCAATGACATCTTGTTATTGTTGTATATTATGTTCATTACGGGAGAGCCCAGAGGTTCTCAAGCTTCTGTCATGCTGAGTAAGTACAGTATTTAGAAAATATTATCCTAATTTTAAAGAACTGATAAGTTAACTAGGGACAAGATGCAGCAAGTGGACAAGGAACATGAGAAGATGGAGAGGAGGAATAAGATGAGGGACCACGGGCAGAGCATGAGGAGCTCAGCTTGGGGGATTCACCAAGTATTTCACCAGCGCCTTCTACTTTGACTTGTATACAAACAAATCGTGGGCTCTGGTGTCTCCCCTAGAAGTCACCTTATCCATGGTCAGTGAGTATAGTGGGACTGAAATGGGAGCTGATGGGCTGGATGGTAGGTTGTTAGTGTGTAGTGGAGGAATACCAGTCATACAACACTGCCAGGAAACAGGTCAAGATTGAAGTGATCACACACTGGAGAAAGGCAAGAGATCATAGAATCAGAGAATGGTTTGGGATGGAAGGGATCTTAACGATGACCTATTTCCAATGCCCCTGCAAAAGATGGGGCAGCCACAACTTCTCTGGGCAACATTTGCCAGTGTCTCACCACTCTCACACTAGAGAATTTCTTCCTTAAATCTGATTTAAATCTCCTCTTTCATCTTAAAGCCATTTCTCCTTGTTCTGTCACTCCATGCCTTGTAAAAAGGCATCAGTTCGCCATCTAAATCAGTGCTTTTTTTATCCAACTGCTCACAAACCAAGACCTTCCATTTGTGTCCATTTTCCTTGTATTGACTTGTGAAGTCAGGTCACCCTTTTAGTACAAAACTGCTACTTGTTGATCCCAAAGGTAAGGGTCATGCTGCACTTGGTCATAGAAATTCATCCGCTCCTCATCCCAGGTGCCATCAAAGGCTAAGGAGTTTTCTTTCTGCAGCCTCAGACCAGCGATTCCCCTTCACCACCAGGCACTGCCATGCCTCGTGAATGTCAGGGACCATCATCTCATGTACTGAGAGAGAAGGGCAGTAGGAGACCTCATCACCATTTATCAGGATTGAACCTTTCCTATCTCCCTATAGGCAGAGGACAACTGATGCCAGCTACTTTGGGAGCAATACTGTTTCTTGTCTGCTAACAGTTAAGAACTCCAGCTGCACATAGCAACAGCACTGTTATCTTCTATTCAGAGACAGCTTTTTCACAAAAGTGGAATTGTATTACTTACTGCTCTGGACTATTTGCAGGAAAATATCTCTTGAGGAACTTTCCACCGTGAGTGAAAGATCTCAAAAACGACTCCCCAGCTTCTTTTATTTTGATGAAGCTATGCTAACACATGATCTTATGACTTTCCCAAGAGCTGAAAAAGACAAAATTTGAAAAAAAGAATTTATAGAAGGATTTAACTTTTTTTTTTTTAGTTTTAAGAGGGACTCAGAGCATGTGTGAAACAAAGTTTTATGGCATTTGTTTGAGATTTCCCATGGTTGGTGAAACACTTTCAGTAACAACTGCCTAGAGTATCACTGGCCAGAAACCTTAGCATTAGCAGATTTATGCCTTTTTTTATTACCTACAGCAATAAACTGCTTTAAAAAAAATCATTTTGTTCCCTAACTACAAATTGAATTTCAATAAATGTATATACTATAGCCACAGGAAAGTGCAAGACAGAGTTGTGTGCAGTCTTAAAATTTTACAGGCAGCTCCCATTGCCTCAGAAGTTTGGATCAGACACTGTCCAACCCTAATCTATCTGCATTCCCTGGGCTAGGAAAAACAAAATTCACTTGAGTCAAAACCTTCTGCAGCAGTCAAATTAAAGCATAAAAAATAAGGTGCCATTTGCAGACAAGGGAAAGCACTACAGTGGGCTTGTGACCTTCAGATTCCTTGTCTGGCTAGTTATAGGAAAATCTTGGCCTAAATCAGAGCATCTTCGGGGCTGTCATAAATTGGAAGAAGGATCTCTTGTGCTACACTGACATAGCTGGCACATTTCTGATTTCTTTAGCCTCGTTTCATGAGGTTATAAAACCTCTTCTTATGACAATCCATATCTCCTGTATCTTGAGAATTTGCTGCTCCAAAGAAAAGCTTTTTCCAATGGCTTTTTGCTCCCTTCACTCCTGCAGTGTAGTATAAAGCAACTGAAGGGAACAAGGATTTAATCGCCAATGCTTGAATGTCATTACATTAGCTATACTTCAGCTATGCCCATTAAACTTCCCACCTCACCTTTGGTAGTTCCTCACCTTTGAAAGGTTACTATTTTTCTCATTTTTATCTGTATTCTGGTGGTGCCTGAATAGCCACATAGCTTTAGCTTGTTTTTTAAAAAGCACAGAACAATCTTTAGTGTGTCACAGAGAGCTCTATCAAAATTGTTTTGAAGGGCCAACAAGGGCTCACTTACAAGTGCAGTCCTACTGATGAACTCCCTCCAGCTTCATTGGGGGTCTGTGAGAAAAAAAGATTGTGACCATCCAAAATGCTTAGGAACCAATGATTTAGGCACCACGCTCCCACTGACATCAGAACAGGCTGTGGTTAGGAACCAAGCACAAGTACAGCCAAGCACAAAGGTCCTGTATATACATTCAGCTTTTATTTTGTTAAGACTCGTTATCCTGCTATTAAAATGGAGATCACGGTCCTGCCATGCATCATGCAAAACGTATACAAGCAATATCCGCACACTGTGCAGTTTTCTTCACTTCTATGTATTTCCAGTCACAGCCCTTCTGGTGAGCTGGCTGTGCCATAAGCAGCACTGAAGTCCATAGGACAAGCAAACTAATCACTTCTCTATAATGGTAATCCACAGTGGCTGTGGTCACTTTTCCTGCCAAAAGCAAGCACACGAACAGTTGTCTGTGCCTACAGCCGTGTTTGTGGACAAGGCTCATTCATTTCACCATCTGCAACATCACTTCCATCTTGGAAAGCACAAATTGGCAGTGACTGGCAGCAAAAGGTGCTTATGGACAGCATTTCACTAGCTCCTGGGGAGCAGGATTAGCAATAACACTGTTGTCACCATGGGTTGACACAAAGAGAATCGATACTGAAAGGAACATTTAGCACTTCAGTACTAACTTTTTACTGGTGGCCATGAACTCATTAATGTCAGCCTGTAGTACTGAGATAGTCTAGCATTCCCATTTCAGAAAATGTGGTGTGGTATTTCAGACTCCACAACTGTAGATAAGTACTGACTTTTAATGTCTGCTATTACATATAGCACTTTCAAAATGATTTATAGATGATAACCCAGTAAGTTCCCCCAACTGGATTTTCAAAGGATTTGATGACAACTTTTCCCCTTGATTCACACGTACTTCTGGTATTTCTTTGGCAAAAGAAAGGTAAATTTGCTCCAGCTGTGACAAACGAATTTGAGTTTCTCAAATAATAGGAGCTCATGCATTAAACCCCAGAATTCACAGGTCCAATCCCCACTAGCTGAATCTCTCTTGACACATGGTCTTAAATTTTTTATATGTACAAGGCAAGGATGTTAAGTAACTTGTCAAGCTAGAGTAGATGCCACTACTGAAAAAGTCATAACTCAAGAGCTTCTAGATTGCAGGATGTCTTCATGACATAACTGAGAAGAAAAGAGATCTATCTAGGAATGCGAAATAAATGAGATTTGCCTGCTAACATTACCATACAAAGCATCCAGTAATGACTAAAAACATAAATAGAGATTCACCTTAGAGAAATACATAGTTTAATTCAACAAACACATGTTGAGTAGAAACTACAATGCTGAAAATTGCTTAGAATAGAGAAGGAAGAATATATTAGTCAAACCCATAACATGATAGAGTAATGCTAAATGTCATAGAATATCTCAGTTATATATCAATAGAATATTCTCACACATGAAAAAGCTCTACTATCTTGCAATGGTGGGTTAGGAAAACCCTGTTGACAAAGGAAAGTTCTGGCAGGCCAAGTGTAGCATAGGGAATTCCTGTTTATCAGACAAGGTGGCCAGAGCAGGTTTTACTGTATGACTGTACTCAAACCCAACAGTTTAGTGTAAAATAAATAGAGGGTATGTCCCCTAGAAGAAGCACCATATGCTGCTCTGAAACCACAGCAAGGCACCTCAAGTAGGTACAAAATGCAGTGTAGACACAAACTGGTGACTGGAGAAAAGATGTGCATTAACCCACAGCATGTTTCCCTCAATGTCCAGGTCAACTGTGTTGTACCTGTTTAGGTGCTAATCCATGCCACAGCCTAAACTCAGCCCTGGGGTTTCAGGCAGGCACAGATCTTGGCTGAGAGCTGGTGACTCAGGCATGCTGAGACCAAGTGTAGCTTTCGATAGCCCTCCTCACCTATGACTGACAGCCTAAAGAGCACTTCAGGCCCCTTCCATTGCATCCATGTGTCAGCCCCCCCTGCCTTCAGCAACACCATAGGCTCACCCAGTTGGTGCTGCCTTTCAGTGGACTGGGAGCACCTGCTGGTCACTTACAGAGGTAGAAATGCTCCCTGGCCACTACATCTCAGTTCTCTGTGGCATGAGGGACGAGCACAGATGCCGCAGGAGACCTGAGCTGGCTGTTCTTCTGGCAAGGTGGGAGCAGGAAGGACCCTCATCCATTGCAGCTGCTCTTGTCCCAATTGCCCAGATCCATCCTTCAGGCACAGCAGCAGCCTGGTGCATGCAAAGTTGCCAGCGTGACCACAGGTTTTTGCTGCCTCCAAGAGCTTATTGACTTGGGGAAATTCTGTCTGCAGCTGTCCCTAGTGCCAGCATGGCAGACAGAAAGGCAAATTCAGACAGAAAGACTATTTAAAAGCTTTCCATCTAGGGCTAAACTTTAATTCATTGCAATTTTTAAGTGAATAATTTAAGTATCTGTAAGTAACTGTTTGGTCTGATTTTTAAGAGCAACAAATTAAGATTTGCAAACCCTTGGTTGTATTCAGGTAGTTTTCACAAGCAGCTGTACATTCAGAAAGGCAAGTAACATCCCGACCAAGTCAGGGCAGGCTTTGCAGTAAAATAAACTACTCTTTGATTATTCCTGATGATGAAAATGCAACTTGGTTCGGTTTTAGCAAGGAGATGGAATCTTTAATACATTCTTACAGTCTGTTGCAATTATTGCTGTTTCTGCCAGGGCCAGGCAATTAAATTTGCCTTACGAAGCACCATCACATTTTTTAGAGGCTCTGGGGAAAGGAGTCTGAAAAGAGGAATTGCAGACTTCTGCTAATCAGTCCTTCATAGAATTACACTGCCCAGAGTCCTCCTGATTCTATAAAATTAAAGGCATTTATCCCATCCTTGATTTGTTGCCTGTAGAGAGATAAGATCCCTGGCTCAAGCATGTTTCTGAGTTGCAATCACGTACTACATGAAATTATGATATCATTAAAGAAGAGCTGATAGATATGAGTCATGTCAGCTGCATTGTTTACTCTGTTCTCCTGAAGTCATTGCAGATTCGCAGTTGAGATTTACACTTAGCTTCCCTTGTATTATCTGTTGCAGCCTTAACTCTCTGTCAACAGAAACTTCATGACCACGATGGAAAAAAAATAAGACATAGAATGGTAATATATCAGATGTCTAGTAGTAGCAACTACAGTAGTTGTGCAATAATGATTGACTAATCGACTTGGCTGCGGTGCGCATTCCTTAGTATGTTGCCACCCTCCACTTTCTGACATAGACTATAAAACACCTACTTAAGATCATAGTCAAGGAGGTTGTGTTCATACCTTCTCTTGTTCTCATTATTGCCAGTGTCATTAGATGAGATTCACTTGATGGCGTTACTTGTGCTCGTTACAATTTTTGTGACTAGAATATGGTACAGTATCAGAATTTTAATGCCTCATATATTCTCTGAGAGGTGATGGCGATAAATGCTACTGCTTTGACCTTCTCTGTGTTTTATCATTTGATTCACTGGTCATCTCCATTTGTTCATTTTTTTTGTGCCCATATACAGACCGAAAAGCCAGAGAAGAAAAATTATGGGTACCAACAGATATTTACAGAATGGAATGTCTCCTATTTTTAAGTATATTAACAGTGCGCAGTCTTCCATCATCTGCATTAAGCATTAGTATTCTGCCTTTTCTTTGAGACAGGGATTGTTGCGAGCAGGCAGAATGGGAATGCATGGATCCTTTAGCATTATATGAACACTACAAATGAGCCCAGTAACTCTACATACTTGTGACAGTACTTAGGAAGGGGAATGGGAAAAAAGGGCTTCTTGTTTGGTACTATTTCCAAGAATGGCCTTAAAAGAATTTTCTAGGGAGCTACGTTTTGGCTAATGTGAATAATAGGAATAGCAGTGACCAGTTATCTCCTTCACTGCTGTGCTTTCCTCAAGCTTTCTTTGTGGTTGGCACTGTATTACTGTACTTAGTCAATAGATACAAACACATTCCCAGAGTAGGGATAACCAGATGAAGAAGTGGTGTTCTATATACTGCCAAGTTTCAGCCACCAAACACAGCAGCCTCTCTTAGGAGCCTAGATTGGATTCATCTCCCCACAGCTCCTTGAGTAGTCAATAAGAGTTTTCTTATGCAGTGGGCAGGGGGAGCTCTTTCAGGGGATGATTTACAGCACCTAAATGAGACAGCTACTCTGGATTGCTTGTTGGAATAACCCTGTCTCTCTCTTGTCTGTTGAGGGAGAGCTGTCCTTCAATTTAAGCTTTTAAATAGGGTGTTTAAAAATAGGGAACCTGGTTGCCTCCCCTCCTCAAAACACTTGATCTGGATGTTCCTGGGTGGTGAAAATGGAGTGCTGTCTAGTTCCCAGTTCCTATAACAGCATCTCATTATTTGGTGGGGTGTTTCTTTCACAGGCTCAGTGACTTGAGGGAGTTCACCTGATTTACAGCACAGATTGGGGTGTGCTGCTTTTAAACTGAATTTCTTGAGCTTTTTCATAAAGAACAGTGTTCTCAGTGGGAAGTATGATAAAGCCATTTATTCTTTCATCTATTTCCTTTCATAAACATCTACTTTTCAACAACCAGATTATGAAACAAGGCCACATGTGTTCCTGCACTGTGCTGTGTCTTGGTACAGGTGAAGAACTGCAGAAGGGGGTTCATTACTCCAGGAAGTTCCAATGACTTCCAGCACTTTATATATAGATGCCATGAAAGACCAACTTCTTTTTTTCACCTGTCACAAGAATTGACTCATGTCGCTTTGGGCAGGAATTTTTACAGGTCTTCAGTACATCTAAAATATGCCAGCAATAACAAATGGTCCAATTTAGCATCATCACCCAAGGCAGAATTCTTCTGGGAACAGGCAGAACTGTGGCCAGAGCAGTGGCCTGCTGCGGAGAGGCAAAACCACCCATGGCTGCTGATGGCTTTGTGATTGACAGAGCATGGGAGAGCCAAACTGGCTGCTGCTCTTTCTCTTGGATTATGGTGAAAGGCTGAGGCTGTTGGCTACTGCTATCAGGCTGTGCAATGGACTGGTGCTCAACACCCCACCCTCCCAGTTCTGCGGCGGCAGGAGCAGAAATTCCAACATAATTGCACCCTGCTCTGCCCCAATCCCCTTCTTTCTGTCTTCCTTCTCAGGTAGGGGATACGTCCCAACCAATCTCCAGTCCCTGAGCTGTGGAGTGGCAATGCTCACTTCTGAGAAGCCTTTGTGAGGTCTGGCCACAGTGTTAGAGCATTTGGGGACAGTGCAAAATCTCCTGTATCCAAGCCAAATATATCAGGTTAGGCATTTTTCTATGTTGTTTCTGGTTGTTGTTGTGGGTTTTTTTTTTTTTTTTTAACTCTGAATATGCGCAAGCAACTACAAGAACAAGCGTTGCCCTGTTTTACTGCAATATCTCAAAATCACAATTCTTTACATGTTTGCTTTACCCAATTTATTATTTTTTCTTTTTTTGCTTATCAAGAAAGTTGTGAGATTCTTTTTCTCTCTCCTGTTGGAAATGAGATATTAAAATGTTGTGGTTTAGACCGTAAATCAGCCACGCAGATTTGCTACATGGAGAATCGAAAGAATGCAACTCCCACAGGTTGAGATAAGAACAGTTTAGTAACTAAGGTATAACAC
>JAOEHY010005082.1:0-17685 GCA_025447955.1 Psilopsiagon aurifrons
TGAAGAGTCCCTCCCCAGCATCCTTATAGGCCCCCTTCAGATACTGGAAGGCTGCTATGAGGTCTCCACGCAGCCTTTTCTTCTCCAGGCTGAACAGCCCCAACTTTTTCAGCCTGTCTTCATATGGCCAAGTCTCACGTTCATAACAAAATATGCATAAATCTGAACCTCATCTATATCCATATTTCATTGGAAACACTTCACACGGTTTTTCTCACAACACATAATGGAAATTTAATTTGTTATTTTAAATTAATCATTTTATGCTTCTTGAATTTCTGCCTGAATGTTTCATGTTCTGCTGTCATGAAATATGAATATCCAACCAGATATTTCATATTTGAAATTGGTAGGTCATAAAAACAGAAAATTAACTTTCATATTCATATTTCATAGAGCTGTGCATCTGTGTGGCACTGTTTCCAGCAGAGAATTGAATAATCTGAGTAGATCTTAATCAGGTGTAAACTCAGACAGAGTGGAGCTCAAAAAATTTATTGATCTTGAAGATTCGTCTTCATGTGTTTTAATGGATGAATTTATTAATGTACTCCTTAAATTTCATATTAGTTATGAATAAAGAGATATATTTAGTAAAATACATGTAAGAGCAGCCATATTGGAATACATTTGAAAGCAAAGCAGATATTTGCTCTGTTAGCTGTTGCTAGCTTTACTATCAGTGCATGACCTGCATTAATAGCCATTAAAATCATTAAATTCTGCTGTCTAATTTGGGTTAGCACCTCCATGAGCTCCATGCCTTAAAGGAGTAAATTTTTAGTCTATTAAACCACTGTGAACAGATTTATAGTCATATTATCCATAAAAAAACCCAAACAAACTCTGCCCACTACAGGTATAAGTCATTATTTTTGCAAATAACTCCTCATATGGCAAATATTTGCATGTATACACAGATGCACACAGGCACTGCAGGTAAGAGAAGAGAGCTTGGATTAAACCTTTTTTCAGGCAGACAGTTTCCACTTAGTCTTTGCTACTTCACATTTGTATTTACACTGGCCTTATATTCAATATTTGCACTTTGCTTTATGTTAAAACTTTATTATGCAAATGTAAATAGAGAAATAGGTTACTAGTTGCCATAACAGTCAAAAAGCAAATTTGCAGAAGTACTACAAGGACAGAGATACAAGTACCTAATGGAATCTGTTACACTGACTTTTTAATGAGTTTTAAATAAGCGTTTTTACATCCTTCTTCTTCCTTTCTCCTATTCAATCCCCGTTGTTTGTTGAGAATTTTCCTAGACACACATTATATTCACCCTCATTTGTTTTTAATGTACTCATGTAAGTTCAGACCTTTCCTGTTTGTTTAGATTTAGAGTATAATAGTGATATGCTCTTTTACTTTTCAAGCATGCCAGAACTCTAATAGAACAACTGTGATAAAACATAACAACATAAATTTTTATTTCTCTAGTGATTGTGAAACTGCTGTGTGAGAATGCTAACACCACAGAACATGTAATTCCAGGATCTTCTGAACTTTGCAGAGAAGTTCTTCAAATAGAATTATAAATACAATAAATGTAGTGCATGTTATAAGTATTAAATAAATCATTGCCTGAGCTCTGGATGCTATAGCAATATGTCTGCTTTAGTGGAAAGAAGAGAAAGACAGAGATCAACCAAGCTATGACTTCTCTGATGGAGTTTATTCCCTGTGAGCAGAGCTGCAGAGAAAAGGTACTGCCAGATCTCATTACCTCATCACAAGATTTACATTTGTTTGGTTTATGTTCCAGACTCAGAAGTGCAATATTTAAATCTGAGGTTTAAAGTCAGCTTTCACGAAAAAGAAAATACACTAATATTTGAAAGTTTCAGCAAAGTGAACAGTAAGGGGGGTTATTAAGAAAGAGAAATAGAAAATACTGTAAGTAGTTCAGTGTTTTAATTTAGTGGCACCCATAAATTAGTTTAATATGCACATGTCACCTAGTTGTCTCTCTGCATGCATTTCTGTCCAACCATCTCTCTGACTCTCCCCTTCTAGTAATTTCAAGACCCATTGGACAGTTTTACTTTGATGAAAAAAAGAGACTGAAGTCTCAACAGATAATCCTGTAAGCGTAATGAAGATCAGTTTGGTTTAGAAGAAAGTTCCTCATGTATGCAGGAAAGGGAACAAAATTCCACATTTATACACTGATTTTTTGCAGTTTCCTGTTGGCCAAACAGTGTTTGCTGGACTGACAGATGAGCAGCTCCAAACTAGGCTTAATGCTTACCCCAGGGCTGTAACAGGCAAAAAGGGATTACTGAAATGTGTGGGACTACAGAGAGGGGAATAAATCTTTAGGAAATCAGACATCAATGAGTTCACTGCTCAGAAAAAATTTGCTTTAAATCTCATCATTTCAAGTGATGACAGATGAGTATGGCAGTTTAATTACTTTGTTTTCAGGTCACTGCATATTGTGCATTCTGCTTGAGACTGGGAGAAGGACAACCATGTGCTCTTTTCTGGCCGCTGCCCTCTGGATTAGCATAACTTCTCAGAAGGGAGGGGAGATTCCTCCTCTTTCAACAGAAAAATGAACAACTGCAGCCAGAGGTCTCCAACTGCAAGATGATGCCAATGGAGAATCATGCATAGATCAACCAAGGAGTCCAAAGGCACCATAGGACTCCTAGAGAAGGCTTTCCTGGGACCTCAGAGGGTTTGTGTATGGTTTTTGCAACTCAGGAAACCACCAAAGGTCGCTGTTTCAATAGGAAAGGTCCTATCCTGCCAGAATGCAAGTGAGAAGTGGAAGATTAGTTTTCAAAACTTGTTTCTAACCAATTTCATAGAATTATGAAATCATAAAAATAGAGCAATCCTGAGTTTGCTCTCAGGAAAGAATTGCTGTGTTCCAGCTTACTATGTTTGGATTTTATTGAAATATACCTCTAGAGATTGGAAGCCTTCAGTGTCCTTTGGCATGCAGTTCTGAGCAGTTCTCTAAAACTAGTTGTAAAGCAATTCCAAACCAAGGCACTGGCTTGACTGGGGATCCCATCACATGAGGCTTTTTCACGTCTTGAGGTCATGACTCACCGTTTTAAAACTGTAAGGTTGGCAAGGCTGTGGCTGTATGTTAGCTTTCAAACTGTGGCACATACACACAAGACCACAAATTCAAATCCTCTGTGTGTTGCAACAGCCAGGATCATGTGGGCATCTAGCAGTCCTAACAATTGCTTCCACAGAGAAAGGCTACAAAAAACCCCACTGCTTGTAAATATTCTGGTGTTTGGATGTATTTCAGAACTCCACACAGTTTCTCCACTCAGATTTTAGAATCAGATGCAATCTCCTTCTGCTCACAGTCCATATAAATGTGCCCAGCGTCATTTGTAAAGTGTGTATTAGCATACATTGATGCCTGTAATGTAATGGCTGTCTAAGCACCAGTTTAAAAATTAAATTAAATTTTCCTGTCATTCAAAAGCAGGGATTTTTACCTGGGATAGGAATAATTAAGGCACAGTGCAGTAGGCGAGGACCCTCCAGTGGTGGGAGAATGATGACAATCAATATGATCATGCATCAAGCTCGTTTATTACATCTGAGGGCTTCACTTATATATCCTTAGGGTTCATTATGCACACTAGTCAAGATACGATTGGTCACATTCAAACGATTACCAACATACGATTGGCTAAGCATAATGTTACATTTGCCAAACCCCTCCCTCTTGCAGTTTGCACCTCTGCTTTTTGCTTCCTAATAGGGGTTCTTCGGTACTTTCCCCACTGCTCAAGGTCGAGCCGTCCTTGTTAGTGATGGGCTCCTCGCGGTTATGATGCCGTGGTCTCCAGCCGTTGCCACTGTCCATGGCCCTGCTCAAACATTCATACCCCAACAACACAGTACTAGGACAACCACAGAAATGTCTTTACCAATGCATTCAAGTATTTTTCTTGTGAAAGAAAATGTATGTTGACAATAAAAGGTTACAATGACTCCTTTAAGTTAAATAAAAGAAAAAAATAATTTTAAAAAAAAAAACCACACAAAAAAAAGCCCCAAACCCAAACCGACAAAGCTGTAAAAGCATCAGTCTGATGTAAAAAAATGGTGCGACCATAATAACAGTATATTAGTTCCATATGTCCTGGGAGTTACAATTATCTATCCTATATCCCACATCCCTTTTCTTTTCTGTAATTCCTAATATGCAGCAGTTTCATTACACCAAGTGAAGACACTGTGTTGCATCTTGAGAGATGCATTTGATGGGGAAACTGGACAGAAAAGCCCAGAGTGTCATATCTCCCAGCAGGAATCAAGAAGCGGCAATTCAAAACTGAGCTTGGTTGTTCCCTTATATATTTCAACTCTTTATCTTTTGTTGTGCTGAAGGCACTTTGCATTAAAAAGAATTTGGACAGACTGTAGAACATCCAGGGACCAGACTTCAGAAATTATTAGTGATCAGCAATCTAGAAAACACAGTGTTCAAAACGAGACTGAATTAGCTGAGGTTGCTTAATGCAATGATGAAAAATGAACTCTAATCATGTATGACAATGAGAGAAAGGTAATGACCTGTCCCACCCAATGAGCAGGAAAGAAAACCATCATTACATTGTGAAATGCTGAAATGCTCACCCAGCAGACAGGGTGAGCAGGTAGGGGGAAAAGACTGAGCAATGGGAAACTATCAACGCAAGCAGAGCCTAGGAAGGGAGATGATATGCAGCCAGGCTTCAGAAGTGCTACAGGGAAACACATGTCTTGGGACCCACAGAGACTGGGAAGAATTTGCTGCAATTCAGGAAGCTACCAACAGCTGAGGGACTGACAACAAACCTGCAAGAATTTTATGGGGAACATAAAACCAGGGAAGGATTTAATTTGTTTTTAATTTCTCTCTAATTTCTGTTCTTTCTCATTATGATTGTCCCCTATTTTAGAAAAATTCTTTGTTAGTATTTGTGAATTTATTTGGTGATACTCATGTAAATATCATCCATTATCATAAAATTGTAGAACGGTTTGGGTTGGAAGGGACCTTAAAGATAATTTAGTTCCAATCCCCATGCCATGCGCAGGGACACCCTCCCCTGGACCAGGTTGCTCAAAACCCCATCCAACCTGGCTTTGGTGGATGCCATGGGGCATCCACAACAGGGATGCTCTATCCTATTAAGGGTGTTAATGTTATCCTCTACATTAAGGAAGTTCTATCCTATAATTTTGGCTACCTAAGAGGCTTTCACTCTGTATCTCATGTGTTTCAAAGAGGAAAAGCACTACTTTAGGATGTTTTGAAGCAGATTTCCCATCTCATCAAATTCCTGATGTCACAAATCCTAAACTCTCTTCATATCTCTTCCCAGGCACTTCTGCAGTCTCCCTCACACTTTCCTTCCTCCTGCAATGTCAATTACTAGATAATTATTCAGAATTTAATTTACAATTTTGCTCTGTGGAAGACATGGTTTGCATGTCAGAAAGGATTGCTCAAAAGTCAAATTCATGCTTAGCATTTACAGATTGGTTAGTACTCACTTGTTTAATAAAGGTTATAATAACTCAACTGAGACAGTCTTAATTTTCTGTGTATAACAGTTGTCCTTAATATTTTGCTAAATGTTTATCTGTAATGCTTTGAATAAGATTTGCTTTGAAGTAGTGGCACCATAGTTGTGCATAGTGCTCCCTGCTGTCATTTTGCAACTTCGAAATGTGGAAGACCAATTGAAAAAAGAGCTTTATAAAATAAATTATATTGATTGATGAGCTACAGGTATGGCATATACAAACGGCCTTTTAATTTTTAATTGATATTTATTTTATGTCATTTACTATTTATGAATGATTGCCTCTAGTACACTTCAATTTTTTAAGAATTTTGCTATTTTTTGAAACGCATTCAAACAATGAAGCAATATAAACAAGAATGCTATCGTGCTCAGGCCTGGTTCCTGTCCTGTTTAATCAACGGGTAGATATGGCCAATGTGGCCCCGGTGTTGGGCCCTTCCATCATGCTATGCTGACTTGAGATAGTTCTCTTGGACGTGGACCTCTTTAGCTGAACAAAAAGGGTGGCAAAACACTTCTGTCCTGACAGCACCACTGGACAAGGAGAAAATGAAAGGCAATAGGACATTAGTGAAGCCCTGGGTCAGTCCCAGGGTTTGTTAAAAAGCTGTAGCAAATCATTCCTCTCCAAGGGCAAGACCAAAGAAGAATTTGTGATCACAAGTGCAGTTCTATCCAGGGTTTCTTTCTAAGGCAGCTACTTCTTTACCAGAGGCTTTTTAACATAATTTCAGTGCAACACTCAGATACAACTCTCTGTGACTAAACACTGAGGCAACAGGCCTAGCCGAAAGCATTTTTAAATAACATTCCTCCAAACTGCACCATCTGTTCATTCTTCTAAAGAACACTTAAGACTTCATCCTTCTAAATAAATGGATTGTCCAGGGCAATTCTGCAAAAGTAATTCAGGCTGAGATGAAAATATGTACCACAGACATGGCGCAAGCACGCCAACCAGAGAGATTGAGCTACAAATTTTCCTCCCTGTCATTGTGAAGTCTCTCTTTTCCCCCTCTTTTTTTTAGTGTCTGGCCCAGTTAATTAGGGCTTTTTGCTGGAAGATGGCAGTACTGTACTTCTTTCCGTTCCATAATCTCTCCTGTGTTCAAACCACAAGTGTAAATTGCCAGGGGCTGGATCCTCAGGGACGTCAGGTCAGAATGGTTTTTGCTCTATCCCTTTGTTGCTCTGGCCTGTGTTCCTCTGATACATCCTTGCTTTTAAGATAGAAATTTATTTTCTAAAAGTTCACCTCCCTTTATTTTGTGTGAAAAAATCTGTTTGAAGCATTTTTAAAAACCTTTAATAGAGACATTTTATTATTTCTCATTTTCACGGTACCACAGCATTGGTTAAGGAAGGGGGAAGAAAAAAGGAAACAAAAAAACAACCAACCAGCCAAAAAATATGCCACACAAACAACCTCACCCCAAAACAACAAAAAAAATATCCCATAGCTTCACAAAGTAACCTTTCTTTAAAAAATTATGTGTTGAATGTGTTCGGAAATTAATTATCCCAAGGCCTACAGGTACCTTTTCATGACTTTGTTACTCAGAAATGAATGTTAATGTAACCATTTGGTTTTGGGATAGAACAACACAGAAAGTGTCTGGTTTTCTTTGTTCTGTCTCACATTACAGAAAATGTACTGTTAACGCTGAAGTCTTTTTTTCCTATTCTCAAATCTCATTTCTTAGTTTCTTCTCAAAATATTTAAATTGAATTGTGTTTCCCCACAGTGTACTTGCTTTCAGAATCACATAACTTCATCTCAGGGATATTATATCACAGAAATCTGGCTATTATTAAAAAGTATTTGATTTCCAGTTCTATTTGTAAATGTCTTTCAAAATTATAGGTTGAATCATAGAGCCATCTTGTTATTTATTTTTGTACAAGAGATGCATGCTAAACATGTTTTGGTATTAATTTCAATAATTCTCTTTTCCTGACTTTTCATTCATGTTTAATTTTTAAGAATATAAAACAGACTCTGAAATATAATGCACAAATTATTTAAAGGAAAACTGGCTTAGCCTCTCTTTTCTTTGTTTAAAAATGTTATTGTTTTGCCAACTTGTCAGTTCATAAGCAGTCCACAAATTAGCAGTGTCCTAAGTCTGCTATCAAATCATGTGGGCAAACACTTCCTTCTTTGTGTGTGATAAATTAAACGTGTTGACATACCTGACAGTCTCCATTTAGTATTGAGTTTCTACAAAAGAAGCCTCATTTTCTATGGAGCAAAGAAGAAAACACATAGTGCATTAACTGAAGTCAGCAGCAGCCGTGCAATCCAGTCATAAAAGGGAACAAAAAGAACAAATATGATAGAAGAAGGGATGCTCAACACCATCTAGCTTGCTTCTGTTTATGAGAGAGAAATCTGCTTATGCTTTCTCCTTATTTTAAAATACTCTTTTAATGTTAATATCTGAGTAAATAACACAGGATTGTATAATAATTTTTGATATTCTAGTACATGCAACTTACAAATGAAGATTCTTTCACACTTGTGGTTTTACACAGAACATAATAGTTGTACCTAATTAAACCTATCTCATTTTCTTTTAAAATTGCTATAATCTTAAAGATTTCTAGTCTGATACAAACGCTGTACAAACACTGGATAAGACCCTATAGGCACCAATAGCTGCTACTACTGTTGTGTCAGTTCCACACCTGTGACATAAGGTTCCACAGAGTTTCAAAAGAATTCAGAGACAAACATTTGGTGGGAGAGGGATCTGAAAAATATTTAGTATCGTCTGTGACAAATATTTCAACACTTATTTATTTTTAATGAGGAAACCCTTTTTATTTTTTCCCAAGATAAACATTCCTGAAAATATCTCCTTCTACTTGTAAAATCATGCCCCAACAAGCAGCACATTTTATTAACAAAAGAAAAAAAAACCTCTAAAAGGTATAATCAAAGGAACTTTCAGTGAGAAAGGAAAAAATTGCAACAGTTTATAATTAAGTACTTCATAAATCTGTACTTCAGGGGTATCACGCTTAAGCTTTTAAGGCCACAAATTAGTTTGTATCATTAAAGTATACATGTTGTCCCTGCTTCAGAACATTTTACTCCAGGAGTAACAAGAGTAATGTGCAAGACCAGAAAATCTCTCATGGGTGGAGAGGAGAGGAGGTAAGAGCAGAACACAAGTCTGTCTTCACAACAACAGCTTCATTCACCCATTATTGAGTTCATCAATACTATGGCCCTTGATAACAAGCCTCTAGAGATCCTGCCAAGACAAAGTCCCCCTTGTTCCTCTTACGGTACAAATTTAAATGCACTCTGAGTAGATTCTAAGGTAACAAAGGGTATAAAGGAGTGCTGGGACAGTGGTAAGAACTTCAGGTCTTGGTGAAATCAGATAACCAAGTGCTTTTGACACCCAGAACAACTGATGTGTTGAAACAGTGTGTCCCTCTGCAAATGGCTTCATGAACTTCAGAGCAACTGATGAAATACTAAGAAATCATCAGCTCCAGTCAATTCTGCAGCAACAGAATTTGTTCTTGTTCCTCTATCCTGATTGCCATGGAGGTATTCTGGCAAGAGTATAAAATAAATGCCCAAATGTCCATAATACTCTAAAGCAGGACTTATGTGTCTGCTTTTCAAGAAAATCTCTTTTTTTTGTGAAAGGCAGCCTTACAAAGCAGCATGGGTTAAACCCAGAACTTAACCACCATCTCTTAATAATAAAATAAATAATTTTTTTTGGAATTCAGAAGCAGGATTTAGTTATATCTAGCCAGATCCCTACCATCAATTAGAAACAACAGGAGCTGAGCATGCTGGCAAAGTACAGCTTTTGAAAGCTGTACTTATGCCCTTCTTCTGCTGCCTTTAAATTCCTATTATTTTTCCAAAAAGCTTTCATTTGTAAAGATGCATACAAAGTAACCTGATAAAACCTGGCTTTTTAATCTACTGAGTCCAAAGCTTATCTTACTCAACAGCATCATGTCTTTCATCTTTCCCAGAGTGGGTGTTTCTCTTTTCCCATCCTTCCCTACATTACCTTTCTAGTGACTAGCTTTACTGTTTCCTGATCCTCAGCTGCTGGACACAATGTTAATTATCATCATCATTACCATCATTGCCATCAACATTATCATCACAGCTAGGAACACTTGTGCCTAGCTGGTATGTTCCAAAAACATATAACACAAAGCAACACATTTAATATTATTGCATAAGATTATTTTTTTCCCTTTTTATATAGCTATTTATATAGTCAGTTACTTACAAGAGGTTCCAAGACTGTTCAGGTGTTTATGTCAAAACTTTGTAGATGCTGGTGCTGAAGTATCTGCCAGTAGACACGACCGGAGTTTGCTTGGATAACACTGCCCCATGCTGGTTTGTAGAGAAACGTCCCTGCCGACTCTTACCAAAACCTAAAAATAAAAGGCAGGCCCTCATACTTTTGTTTTGCTTTGTTTTCGTAAGGTGATAATTGTTTTTTCTTTGACCATTTTCTCCAAAAATCACACAAAATACCCCACCTTGCTGTTCCTGAAAACAAAACACAGAGGGGGAAACATAGCTTTCTAAAATACACTTGGTTGCTTTAATCCTAGGCCTTCATACATGGAGTGAAGAAAACTCCACACTACCTTTCCTACAGGATATTTTATGTTTCAGTGCTTTTCAATTCATGCCTCAGTCCATTAAGAATTTATTTTACTCCCAGGGATCAAATGATTCATGAAACAAAATGTGTCTGCTTTGCAAAGATGCGAACTTCACCTCAAAGAGAAATACTTTTTTAATCAATTCCTATGAATTTCCAAGGATGGTCACTGGCTGACCATCCTGACTGGCCTGGCAACTTGTACTCTGAAAGGTTTTTTCAAAAACATATGAGACAGTTATGCTTTGATATGCTGCAGCTCCTTCCAAAAGAAAGATTCCTATCTTTCTACTCCCCTATGCTATCCTATCCTATGCTAGCCTAGCCTAGCCTAGCCTAATTCTAATCTTTAACACCAGGTATAGTAGGTGACAAAGGAAAACTAGGAGGCTCTTTTAAGAGGTCTAGAACAAGAGAAATATGTGGAAGGAATATCCATCACGATCACAGTAACCTGACATTGAAAAAAATCAAACTCCTAAGAGCTTTTCAAAAGGAATTGAACACCTGTTTCATGGAGCCTTCCTTCTGAGAAAGGCTCAAGAGTGGACACCTGCAGCACCTGACTGGGGACATGTTCCTGGCCATGGCAGGGGGATTGGAACTAGATGATCTTAATGTCCTTCCCAACCCTAACTATTCTATGATTCTATGATTCTATGACATCTCTATTTAAAATATGGATAAAATAAAATATATTTAGACAAAGAAATGTTTCTCACATGCTTGTAGGATGAAATTGAGAATTGTGTGTGGCTGCCTGTGTCACACAGCTTGAGCTTAGAAAGATATTACAAGTGTAGAGAAAAGAATGCAAGTGTGAGAATAAATATTGTATTCTTGTATTGCTATCCCATATAAATAAATATAGATATATGCAATGAAATACAGTGTTCTGTAAAAGTAATAATTTCCAGTAATATGTGCACTTCACAACCTAAATTTGCTGAAATTAGCACTGGCTATGGGGTGAAAGGGGGGAAAAAATCCAGCTAAGAAGCAACCATCTGTCACCTAATGCATTAAAAAATACAATTCCCATGCTCTGCCTGAAAAAAAATAAATAAAAGAATCTGAGTCAGTAGGGCAGAAATGAGAAGCAAACTCCTAATCAAACTGGAAGTGCATAGCCACCCAAACACTTGTGGCTGGCCGTGGAGTGGAAACAGATGAACCATCACGGAACACCCATTTTGCCGACACACCACTGCAAAATGATGAAAAACAAGACTGCAAGGATCAAAGGGAGAGTTGAAGGAAATCAAACCTATATGACAAGAAAGTACATATTGATTCAGATACACCATTCTGAATTGGTGACAGCCTTTGTTCCATAATTTTATCCCTTAACTTTCTCAGCCTCTGGAGTTTTCAGTAGATATCTCTGATTCAAATGCTAACTTAATATGGCTTCCATTCAGAGTATAAATATGACATGCTGAGCACTCAAGATGATATGGTTACAGCATGATAATAGACCACTAACTGCTTCTGAATGTTTAACTGTTAAGCACCGCAAGTTCAGTGAGACTAAACACGTGAATATATCACCTTTAGAAAATGCTCTTAAAGATGATCACACATTCTTCTTGCATTTTTCTGAAAATATCAAATTCCTGCCATTACTTTGGGTTGTATTATGGGAGGTGGGGTATTTTTGTCTTCTCAGCTTCAAATTTTAAGAACATAATATTGCAAATTATTGTACAGATCCCCTCTGGAGACCTACGTCTTCATGGGCACTCAGCTCATGAAGCAATATGAAAGCAGTACTGTGACTGCAAAATGAGCTCCTTGTAGGCTTTCATTTGTGACCCTGACAGCAGAAGTTCAGGGTATGAACAGATCTTGTTGCAATATTTGTTTAGAGAGAAGGTTCTCTTCCCCACTTCTCATAAAGGTTTTCTCCTCTAATGAAGTGCAGATGTCTACCCCTCCTATCAGAACTGAATGCTTTTGTTTACCTCAGTAAGTATGTCTTTCTTCTTTATCTAGGGAAGAAAAATAATCTTCTCTCCCATTCTTGTTACAAGTGTACCTCAATCCCCGTAAGAATCAAGAAATGCTGGTTGAAGTGTATTAGAAATTATTATGCGACTACTAATGCTTACAACACAATAATAACTTTCTTGGGGACCTTGATTTTACTTTATTCAGTCAAAACAGTAAAAAACCTCAAAAATGCAGCTTCCACAGACATTTTTTCTTCACTGACATTTTATGGGTAGTTTTCAACCTTGAGATTTCCCTTCTTTCATTTGCAGATCCTTCCGTATGCTGGAGGAAAGTCCAGCAAATACTTTGATAAAATCTAATGAGGAAGAGAAAACTGAAGTGACTGTTGGTGTTAAGCATTACTTTTTCCTATGCCATATTTCTACTCTCCCAATAAAGAAAGGAATTTGCAATCGCAATGTTTAAAATAGTATAGTCATATTTCATTATAAACCTTGATGTTTATGTTCTTCTTCTGTACTATTATTCTGTTAATATGACCTCAACTTTTTTGGATTGACAATGATAATTGTTTCTGATACACATTTAGCAATCAAAACTGTACTCACCATGTGATCACTATAAGCGCACCATATTGCTTCCTTAGCTTAAGACAATGTCATGCAGTAAAGCACGAAAAGCCTTATTAAGCTCAGAATATATCCCACTGTGCATTTAGACATTTAGACACTCACCCTGTCAAAGGAGCTAATTAGATATAGTCATAAAGGAAATAAGATTTGTTTGATATGACCTGTCCTTGACAAATCAATACCGGCTAGTTTTTACATTGTCTTCTGGCTATTTACATACTGACTGCTTCATCTTATATATAGATAACTTTATAATTTCTTGATTCACTGTTTCTGAGACCAAATTATATTAAACAATGCATAATTCCTATTCCTTAGTGTTCCTTTTTTTTGCAAAGTTAAGACTATGTTTAACCTTCTCTTTGTACTGTAGCTACTTTTCCCGTCATCATGGATTCATATGGAAACTGATAGCCATAAGAAAGTGGTTAGCTGGGGGAAGAAGGCAGCAAGGAGGGAAACACAGAGAAGGGAAGAAGTTTCTTCATTTTAAAATGAGAATGAGGCAGTCATTCTGAGTGGTGTGGAACATTTTGGAAGATGTGCACATTTAAAAAATACAGACAAGTGCAGAGTCCGTCTACTTCTGGAGAAAAGGGACAAACAGGATTTATACCTGTGAAAGGTTAAAGAGTAATTGTAGTGAATGAGGTGCTCAACATGAGCTTTCCATCAGATATCTCTGCAAAAGTATCTCAGGAAATGTACATATGTAGAAAGCTTATTTTATTTTTTTGCGTATTAGCATAGAGAAGTATTGCAGTGATCTATTTACCTTTTTAAAGGGAGGCTGAAAAGAGGCTCTAGGGAACTGCCAGTTAATAATTTCAAGGGCTGACGTAGTGATGGAGATATCCATAGTTTAGTATATTTATAGAGTTACCAGCATCCTTTGCTGGGAAGGAAATGCATATACTAAATAACTCTTTGTTTTAGAGAGAAAAGAATAGCAAGGACCAACTGATATAAGGTAAACACAGGCAAAACTCTCAACTCAGGGAATTTTTACTTAATCTTTTGCCAGTTAAGACAAGTTTCTAACCAGTGATTTCTGTGTTGAGATAAAAGAAAATACAAACAGCTGAACAGGCATAAGTAAATGCTTTTCTACCCCATTTCCAGGTTCAGCTTAAGCCAAACACTTCCCCATCCCTACTATCAGGTCTGCTCATTTTTGCTCTGTGTTGCACTCACTCAGTCCCAATCCGTTTGGTGAGCAATAAGTAACAGAGTAGGACTGGATCACGTGCACAGAGGTTTCTTTCTGCTGCTCCCTGTTTCTTACTGAGTTTCCTTCACTTCTTTGGGCACCCCAGGGTCCCTGCCAGAGGATGGATTCCTCCACAGGCTACAGCCCCTTAGGGGTGCCCATGTTCCACTGTGGGTTAGACACAGTCGCTCAGGGGTGCTGCTCTTTGACATGGAGTGCCCCCTCCAAGCAGCACTCATCCAGCTATGTCTCCTTAGCAGCTTGTCTCTCCATGCATCTCCAAACTATCTTTTCTGTGTGCCCTCCCAAGAGCATCTCCCTGCATGTCTCCAAACATACTTCTTTTATACATTGCCTCTATGTGTTTCCTCCCCTGGAAGCTGCTGCTCTTTCTTAAATGTGTCTGAGCCATGGTTCAGTGCATTCCCTCACCTATTTGCAATCTTGGGGCATAATGGGGCACCTGCATGGGTTTCAGAGCTACCTGTAACTCGATAAGGGCAGCTCACACCACTTCCCACACAGGGCACATTGTAGACCACTGCCACAGAAACCCTGCCATTTTTACCCAAACAGAAACCCAAAACTTGAAATTAAAAATTATATTCACACTTTTAGCAGAAAGGATGACTAATCATGAGAACACTTGAAAGAGGACTGATGGATTTTCTACATCTTGAAGATTTAAAATGAAAATTGAATATTTTTAAAATTAACGTTTTATGTAAGCTCATTTTACTACCTTCAGAGTGTAGGATAATATGTGAAATAAGCAGGTAAAAGAATGTAGAAACGAGATATTATAATCAGACAGTCTGTTCTGTCTTTGAGATCTCCTGTCTATAAAGCTGAGACTGTGAAGAGGAGACTTCAGGAAGCAATATGTTAACTGTGCAGTCAAGAACATATACACTATGCACCTCAATTCATCTAAGTGGCAATGATATCTGCTGAATAAATAAAGGAAAATAAAAGATTTTTCACAGGCAATAAATATGAGATAGTAAGGCTAATTTATAGGATACTGCTGCAGTTATAACTGCATTGGGAAAAACATTCTGCCCATCCCCCTCTGAAAATAATGGGAATATGTTCTGTAGTATTTTTAGGGACTTTTTACCTGCTTTAGTACATGTACATTAGCATACCATGGAACTTCTGCTGGTGTGAGACTGTATAACTAACAGTGCTAATTGAGGCATTTCTGCATTCCACTGTCATCTGCCACCATACAGTCCTCTGTACCCACCACCACTACTTTGTGCATGCACAGTTCTTTGTGGAGCTGCATAACAAAAAGTTTTAAGTTAAAAATCACCTGGCAGGAAAACTGGAAATAAGTGGTCAGGAGGGCAAAGACAGATAATACTAAGAGAAGGCCTCCTTTAGAAGATCAGGAGGGACCATGAAAGCAGGAAGTTGTGACAGAGATCTAACAATTACTTTGCATCTCTTCATGCAGCAAATCTGCGAACTTTTCAGCACCTTACGTTATTTCAATCTTGGCCCCATTTACACCCCCTTCCTACCCACTCCCTCCTATTTCCTTTTTCTCTCTCTCACTCTTTCCATGCTGTCTCCTTGACTCCACTTCATTTCATATCCCAAGTCACACCTAATTCCCCTGTCATTCCCGCAGCACCTTTTCAAGTCTTTTTTCCATTTTGCTTCAGTTCTTGGTGCCCAGTTTCACCCTTCAATCTCTTTCCCTTTCTCTTTTCCTGGATTACAGTCTCAGCCTCTTTGACAAGTTAGTTCAAATCTCCCACAGATCCCAGATGCACACCTTCCTTTTTTCGTTTATTTTTCAATATTTCAACCACTTTCAGTTTAGGTTTTCAAGGATAACAGCAAAAAAAAATATTGCAGGGTCTAATGAAGGAAAAAAGGGATAAGTACTTGGCAGCACTAACATCTTTGCCTGTGGAAGAAACAGACCTGCTAACATGGATGTCAAAAGTAACACTTCCACTGAGTTCCAGAGAAATAGGTCTGTGGCTATGTGACAAGCAAACATGCACACATATCTGTAATAATCATGTTTCAAACAAAAAATGTTACATACAAAACAACACATTTAATCTGCCTGAAGATTCCATCCTTGTAACTAAGGAATATTTTTTTCTGAAAGGAAATACTCATCAAAGAAGAATGTATCACTCTTTTACGTTTTTTTTTTAAAGTTATCTATTATCTTCTTTTTGCCAACAGAGAAATATGGATGACAGAAATTTGGCAAATGATGGGAAATTTGAGCAAGTTCCCATAAAAAAGCAGCAGTTGAAGATGACTGACATTGGATCTTCATCTCAATATCTGGAAAACATTTAAATTTGCTGTAGGATCTACAGCTTAGAAAAGCAATATGATCTTATTTGTAATGATTTAACTAAACACTTCCTATAGTCATTGTTTCCTATGGAAAAAAGATGTTTCACTTACTTCAGACGAGTTCAGTTATACATTATGTTCTACGACTAATAAGTATCCCACCACTCTGTGTTTTACTTGGAAACAAGAGCATATGTCAGTACGCGCAGCTGGGATTTTCTCCTACGAATTTTCTTTCTTACAAGTAAACACATTTTTCTGCAAGCAGTATAAGCAAAATAGCTAAAAAGCTCCATAGGCTCTTTTGCAGAACGTGGCTGGCTGGGGGAGAAAGAGGGACAGCCGTTCTGCAACAGGGAACTGCTTGGGGAGTTCAGAAACAAACTTTCTCAAAGACTGCTTTCCATGCAGAAAGCTGTTTGAGCTGAACTATGACCACACACTAGAGAAATTTCAATTTATAATCAGCTTCCCAGTGTGTTTCTGTATTGCACTACTGGGACTGGTTACTGCAGAACAGCCATGTAGAAAAATATGTGTGACATTGCACCCAGCTGCTTCTTTCATTTTTTCCAGCCTACACAGTACTTAATCTCTGCAATTTCTACATAAGATCTGCTCAGCACCATTTTTCCATCTGCCTGGGAGACGTTGTGACTATTGATGAAGACTTATTTCCTTTTTTTCCCAAGCAATTTACTCTTTGAAGTAATCACCTTCAACAACTTTGTGTCCTAGCAGCAAGCTGGACCGTTCAAGAAGAGTAGGGCAACAATTTAATATAAAGAACAGAAAAGGATCTTGTTAATGGCAAAAACATCTAACCTTTACCTGAAAAACATAGGAAAGGTTCTGCAACCCTTAGAATTCAGAATGTATCACACAATGTCATAATTGAAACCAAAAAGGAGAGATGCTCTCTTCTAATGGCTGTTAGGCTTTTTTTTAAGTCTTAATATTAATACATTCTAAGTTTCAGTACTTTATCTTTAAAATGTTTATTTCCTTTAGCAGTGATAAATAGACAATCCCAGTGAGATTAGCACATTATTTACAAAACATTCAAGGGCAGCTCTTTAATAGTTCACTTAGTACCTAACAGGGATTTAAGAGTAAACTGGTCAGCTAATAAAACCTCAAGCACATTCTTTATTTTCAAAGGTCCCAATCACTACAGAATTTTGACAGCTCAAGAGAAGTCCTACCACCTTGCACCACCCTAACTGCTATTAATGCTGCCTGTACTGCTCCTCAAGTGCAGGGGTTTCCTAGAATGGCTTTAAACCAGGATCAAAACAAGTAGATGACAAACCTAGATACATCCCAAC
>JAOEHY010005082.1:17704-30095 GCA_025447955.1 Psilopsiagon aurifrons
TTTCAAACTAGATAATGACTCACAGATTCAAGCAGGCTTGGAGAAAAGCAGTAGTCATTATCTGAATCTGAAAAGAATGAATGGAGCCTACAGGACATATGAAAGATATGAAAGATGACTGTTCTACCCAACATCTGCAGCGCCCTAACTGAAGTTCTTCGCAGAGAACATGAAACCAAGTCTTTGAGCACTACAGCACAATCAAGAAATGACAACACAGGGGAGAGCAGCAGGAATGCACAGAGTTACAGTAAATATTACTTATTCAGAAAAACTAAAAAATCAAATGATCAGTGTTAAAAGACTGAATGAACAAAAGCAGTGCCATGACAAGTTTCCTCTAAAGAAGGGGCATTTATCTTTTCTCATTTCAGGCATGAGCACAAGAAGAATCTGATGTGCTTGATATTTAAAAGGGATCTTTCAGGCTAGACATTAGGGAAAAAAAAAATTAATGTAAGGAAAGTTGGTAAGTGGTAGGTTATCCACCTCTGAAACAACTAAGACATAACCTGGCCACATTGCCAGGAGAAAAGAAGAGGAAAAAAAAAGAGAAACCTGACCTGTTAGAACACATTTGCTTTTCCCAATTCAAAGAACAAAACCAATGGCATCTCATTTTTTAGTTATAATCTACTTTTAAAATTGTTCACAAAGACTTAATATGAGCTGCAGGTATCATTTTTCCTAGTCAGGGATCTTTCAAGAAGTCTGACTCAAGCCTTCATGAATTGGACCTTATAGTTATACAGCACAAGCCCCAGAATTAAGAAGTGAGGTGTGCTGTGTGAGATAACTTTTGTTAGGGTGTAAAAACTGCTTAGAGGCAACGCAGAGCTAAGTAATTTCTAAATCAAATGAATTTCTGATACATTTTCATTGAATCCATGAAAATTCATGCATTTTTATCATCCATGATTTTACCTCTGACATTGATTGAAAAAAGATTGAATTTTTCATTCAGTATAGCTTAAATTTCAGTGAGCAGAAAATTATACTTAGAGAACCAACTGCATGGGTGACTGAGAAAATATTGCCCACATCACCTTTTTCTGGACCTTTTTGAGGAAAAGCTGCAGGACAGCTGGCACAGTATTCTTTGGGGGCTTTAGACAAGTAACTTCAGTTTGCTTGGAAATATTACTGTAAATAACTACAAATATGAAATATTAAACATATTGCATTAAATTGTTCAACTTCTTACCTGTCCACATTTTAATCTGATAAAAAATGTATATGCAGATTGCATTAGCACTGTTTTAAATCAGTCTACAAGTCATTTTTAGCACAGTCTGTGAAGTCATGTTTAGCACAGTCTGTGAAGTCATTTAATTATGAAGTCTCAATTTTTTGATCTAGAATATGTACGTTAATCTCCTCATAACAGTCCATTAATTAATTCAGTAACTTTTTAAAAATGGTGTGAAATAACAGACAGAATTAAGACTTCATGGAGCTCTTTATTTCACACAGAAATAACCATTTCCATGTACTTTGCTTGCACACACACACATGCACTGAAACAAATTTAATATGTCAAGGGATCTAACACTGTCCTGGGTTCAGCTTAAGCATGACTTAAACCATGACACACTGCAATAAATCAACTTTCTTTACGCATGTGTCAGCTTTATATCCATAAAGTTTGCTTTTACATTCACATTTCTAAGGTCAGCATCATTTTTAAAGCAATGTGAGCTACAGTTTCTTCCAACACATTTCCCTGTAGGGTCTGTTACTTTCTCACCTATTACAGTGTAAGAATAGAGTTTTCTGAGTGACGCAAGACCCTAGTGTTCTTCACAGCCACATTACAAAACATCTTAATTTAGCAAGTATCTTCTAGAAGGAAAATAATTCAGTTCAATACTGTTGTTCTTTCAAACTATATATTATATTCTACCAGCACTAAATACTGCAAAAATAAATGTACTTCCATGTTGCACATGAAAAAAATATGCCACACTGTGTCACTGAATGAGCCAGGAGAGCTACATGTAGACAAGAAAATGTAAGAAGATAAATACTTATTTTTCTTTTGAAAAAGGGAAAAACTGTTCTTACAGTCTCCATTTACACATTGAGATTCAAGAAACTCAGAAATCTTGTTCAGTTTCATTTGATCCCTGATATAAGGGTCAGTGTCTCTGATTCTGTGGAATAATAGACATTCAAAAAAACAGGTTGCAGTTTTTATATCTAGTTCTAGCTCTCAGAAACCATTTTACCTCAAACATAAAAAGTGCAAAACTTTTACCTAGTTATGATAATGACGATGGCTCTTGTTTGATGATGGCCATGTGCTGAAACACATCTTTAGGCTGCATCAGTTCTGTACCATACTTGAACCACACGCTGAGTCAAGCACAGCAGTGTATTTGCCCATGACAAGTACCTGAAATATCAGCATCCAAAGCAGCTGTGGGTCTTATTATTTCTCATTTGGGGATCTCTTAAAATGATCACCTACCTATATGGCCTGTGGGTAAAATCCTGATCACACCAAGATCCTAATAACCTCAGCTACCTAGCTAGGATCTCATGATTAGCATTAACCTGTCCTCTCTATAGCGTCCTGCACCACATTTAGTCAACCATTAGGGAAGATAGTCCAGTAAATTAACTTCCTGCAAGAACGAGTTCTGTCTCATTTTGCGTTGCTGTCTATGTCTAGTTTTTACTATGCTTTGTCCAAGTATTATCTTTTTTCACTGGTAAGATGAAATTTCCTCTATTCTTAAAACATTGGTTTTTAAAATTGCATCTTGTATCAACTATAAACTTTATTAACTATGTTATATGAATTTAAATCCTAGAAAATTTTAAATCTGACATAATTCAGCACAACTCAATTTCACATTTAAAGAAATACCACTTACAAAAAAAATGTGAGAGGATGTGGCATTTATCCAGGAAAATAGTATGCATTACCTTGTCTAGAAGCTAATAGTAGTTATTCTAAATGCTTGTGCCAGATAACTCTAATTATCTAATAAACTGATTCATAAGATATGAAAATATCACAGCCAGTGTCCACATTTTTCACTTTTTTACATTTTCATGTTTTAATACAATCCTCAAATAACATTTCAGGATCCTTTATGCCAGATCTTATGCTCCACTAAGTTCTACAATCAAGCAACCAAGATTTGTTGCAAACTTTATACTTTTTGCCTTTTAGCATGCTTTGCCTCAATTATACCATACTGGCATTTACTGTCAAAAAGTAATCATGAAGTTATTTGGTCTTTCTCTGGCTTCTCTTTCCACATAATGAGACAAATCACCTACTAGTTTATTTCGGCACAGCTCTTCTGAACATAGTTCACAGCAGCTGAACAGTGAGCCCAGTAACCTGAGTTTGATTCACAAACACAGGATGCATAGATAATGGGCCAAATGCTCTCAAAAGACTAATGAGTATGTCACAGGCAGTGTGTAGCAATTCAGTTTTCAATCTCCACAGAGTTAAGCTGGAGTGAAGGGTCACAGGGAATAACCTGGAAGACTGGAAACTAAGCATGAGCAAGCCAAAATGTAAAAGTAAATCTGAAATTTAATTAATCTTAGAATGAATGATGTTATAGTCCTCTCCCTAGGGAAGACAATAAAATGTAGCAACTTTTTTTTTTAATGAGAGCTAACCCACAAACCAGTTTCTCAGAGCATATAAGAAGAGGACAGAAAACTTATCTTCTGTTGCTCTGAGCTTGTGCTGGTAGAGTTTCTTCCTCTTGATTTTAAATTGTTTCCAAATATTAACAAGTCATGCAAACTCTGAGGATGAAATTCCTTCTGGTTTACTGGGTTGCAGTTGCTAAGTGTCTTATGTATAGGTAATATTTCTTGGTGTTTGATGAACACTGACAGACCAACCACAGCCCTACTCTAAATCCACTCTTCATTCCTAAGAATTATGCACTCAGTAACTGAGTGTACATGATGCTAAAAGACTGGTGCTCACAACTTATTCATCCTTTTACAGTCCTGAAGTACTCTTGATGGGGTGAGCAAGGGAAGGAGAGTCAGAAGGGACATAAACCAAGGGGCTGGAAAGCCATGGACTGGGTTGTTTGCTTAGCATATGAGGTTGTGGAGAGCGAGTTGGGACAGCTGTGGGGTAAGTATGGGAGTGGGAAAAGGGAGGCTGTGAATAGACTCTGTGTGACAAAAGGCTGTGCCATAACATTTAGACTCTCAGTGGAAGCATAAGGTACACAAGGCTGAAGGTGGTCATCAAGGTGCACAGGGCTGAAGGTGGTCAACAAGGTGCACAGGGCTGAAGGTGGTCATCTCCTGAGACACCATAGCCTATGCCCTTGCCTGTGCAGATTCACCTCAGTGGCAGAGCCCGTATACTGCACAGAACCTGCCTTCCCTCCCACCATCTGAAGCCACTTGTCCCCTTTTCTCAGTGTCCAGCACAGCCCAGTTTAACCCTATATTTAGGAGACCAAACATGTTTTCGGTTGAACACATGAAGGTATCTGTTTTGATCACTGTATATCCTGACAGTCCACTCCTCATCCACTGTGCCACATGCAGTTCTTACAGCTCCCCACCATTCAGTCTGATACCCTAAACCCTAACTACCCCCAGACTTTCTCATCATCCATGGCTACTCTACATGCTCATATACCACTGAAATCTACTGCCATACATATTTTTACATCCATTCATACTTTACTTTCCTTTTGATCCACTATGCAGATGCTTCTCCCTTACAGGTAGACCAATAGCTTTCCTACTTCAGTGATCAAATAGCTTTCAGTTTCTTGCACCCGTTCCACCCTTCTGGGAGGTTGGTACATAGTAGTTTGTTCTGTAAATTAAGCCTACCTGTACAGGGAACAAACACTTGCCAGGTAAAGGGTCATTGGTGGAGCAAGGTAAGTATAATGCAACAAAAGAAACCACTGATCCAGAAGCTCTAATACAATTGCTGAATAACTGCAGGAGCCACAGATGCTTTAGGATACATAAGCCAACATAGAAGATGATCAGACAGCCCATAAAATAGAGAATAGCGCTGAATTATGATATCTGAGTTCAGCCTATCTGCCTGCCTGTCCAGTGATGGATTGCTTAACAGTTGCTTGGATTTACTTGTTCTAAGTAAGGAATGTGCTAGCAGATTGTCTTCATAATTTTTATTGCTAAAGTGCTCTTCAAAAGTCATGGCTTTGAATAAAGCTGCACAATTGCTAGAATATATTCCAGTAACACCCGAAAATAAGAAACAGTACTTACTGGATTTTTTTGTTTTTCTCTGTCTGAGAGTTCTTTACATTTCAAGTGATTGTCCACATACATTTCTTGAAGTGTTGCTGGATATAAAAGATGAAAATAGATTGATTCTTCATTGTGACAAGTTGGAATGAACGGTTACATCAGTACACAAGATGCTGGGATGGAAGTTACTGGGAATATCTGTAAAACCTCAAACTTCTCAAGAGTCTCGGGACAGTCACTGGACTGCAGTGAAAAGATAATTGTTCTCAGCACATCTCACATGCTACTGCACAAGGATACTACTACCTGCAGCTTCCAATTTTAGAGCACAGGTAATGGAAAAGAAAAAGTAAGGCATAAGTCCAGTTAGTATTGTGGTATGGGGAGACAATGAGTCACCTGGGTTTCTAGCAAGATGATCACTGGAAGTGCTATCAGGGCAGAGAACAAGATAAAGAACAAAAATCACAAGCTCACAAACAGTAAAAAGTGTAACAACAAGCATCTCACTCCAGCTATTTTTCCTTAGAAGCAATCAGCTTATAAGGCTGAGAAAAATTCCATATGAATCACCCTATATAGCATCAGAGTAAAGAAAATGTGTCAGGTTTTGTCTACTACTCATCACAAGGAGCTCGCAAAAGTGGTATTAAAGACTCTGACAGAGAAAAGATCTTGAGGGCAAAAGCATCAAGAGGAGAAAAGTATATGAAGCAAAAGAATAGTACCACTTTCCTGCTATTTTTTTTTTTTTTTTCATTTCCAGGCTGAGAAATTTGGGACCGCTCAGAGTGGAGAAGGGGAGGGTGAATGGAGACCTCATAGCAGCTTTCCAGTATCTGAAGTGAGCCTACAAGGATGATGGAGGGGAACTCTTCATTAGGGACTTAGTGGTAGGACAAGGGGCAATGGGTTCAGACTTAAACAGGGGAAGTTCAGGTTAGATATAAGGAAGAAGTTCTTTACTGTGAGGGTGTTGAGGTCCTGGAAAAGGCTGCCCAAAGAAGTGGAAAATGCTGCATTGCTGACGGTGTTCAAGGTCAGGTTGGACAGGGCCTCAAGCAACCTGGTCTAATGAGTGGTGTCCTTGCCTGTGGCAGGGGTTAGAACTAAATGACCTTAAGGTTCCAGCTTAAACCATTCTGTGATTCGATCAGAAAAGTCAGTTGTGATTCCTTCTTTAGAGTGAGGATATGAAAATTCTGATCCCCCTTTTCTCCACCATTTTCATAAGCATTTTATGATTCAGTCAAAATGCTTGTAGAGCTGCTTCAATTGTGCCACTGTGTGCAGAGTCTTAATTGAACAGCTATGTTATCCCTCTGTTCACTCAACAGAGGAATTTCTGGGTGCCTACATTTTTCCTTACTGGATGAGACCCAAAACCCACCTGGTTATAACCCTACATAGTTATGACAATAAGTAAGTATTCAAAATGAGTCACTAACATCTACCATAGACTTGGGACAGTTGATCTCCAGTATTAAATCCTGCTTTAATCTCCAAGGCTTAGTCTTGATCTTACTTCAGCCATTAACACAAAGTGAGATAAAATGTTTCTTTTGAGCTCACTGGTGTTTCAGATAGAATGCCAAGACCCCATTTTAGGTGTTAAACTGACTACTTAAAGATTCATGTCTTACTGAATTCCAAGAAGAAATGAAAATGTTAGAGTAAAAATCTTCTCTAAAATAGAGGCTTTCAGGATTCCAAAAGGGTTGAATTTTTTAGTGGACGCTGTCACTTTTGGTTAAATTCATTGAAATAATTTAATAGGGAACACTTTATATTAAGCTAAATTTCACTTTAATAAAGAGTATTGCTTCAAAACATGACTTGTCTAATACAGTATGTTAATATCTGAAAGAAAAAAGGATTTAAAAAACCACTTGCAATCATGGCGTACAATAATAAGCTTTGAAATCATACTAACTATGCTTTAAAATAAAAGACAACTTGGCAGGGTAGTTTTACCATCCCTAGTCACAATCAGCAACAAGTATCTTACAATGAAGAGTTAATGGCAGTCACAATTCAGACATTGTCTTGGACTTTGGGCTTTGACATGTCATTTTTATTCTGAAGTCCTCTCATCTTTCTTACTGAAATATGTGAATTTCAAATAAGGTCTTGTGCTTAAGGCACTAGATCAGGAGCCAGAAGACCTGGGCAGTCTGACCTACCTTTAATCTTTGACAAATAACCTTATTACCACATTCTTTATCTGTAAACTAAGGATGATCGTTGCTTCTCTTGAAGATGAATTCAGAGATTCAGTGAATAAAATGTATTCATTGGTAATTTTCTAATGGTTTCATCAGCAGAAGTGAGATCATTCAGCCAGGAAACTCAAAATCATGTCATCAGTTTTGTTTAAATGTGTGCTCAAACTTGAAAAAAAGAATAAAGAAAATTGAGAGATTATTTAACATTTTGTCTCTGAGAGAATAAGATGTCAGGTCATGAGTGATAGAAATACTTTATGAGGAGAAGCTAATTTTTTCAGTGCAGTGACTTGTCTCAGCAGCAGGGATTCTTATACAAAACCCAAATATTTTGCGACTGCTGATAAAACTTAACTGCTTGAAATACAACATATGAATAAAACACCTGCATCCAAATATTTACTAGGGGCCATTTGTTTATAAACTAGACCCTTAGAGGTGCCATGAGAACTATACGATAACTAATAAATCAATTTCTATATACATTGGGAAGTTATTTTTCTTACCAAACCTACAGCATTCTGATCCTATTGACAGAGAAAAATAAGAAAACTCAGGAATTCACATTTTGGAAAGAGCAACATTAACTCAAAAATACCTTTAGCCAGCTATTAAGAGTAGAAAAGTGCAGAATTTGACAAACTTCAAACGTATACATGAAATACAGTAGAGAAATGGGGAATTACTTTTATATTTATTTTAAATAATAACTAGTTAGATTGAATCAAACAAAAAATGGGCTTCTCTGTACATATAGTTACTGTTGTACCTTATTTTCATGTCTGCTTAAGGCATCTATAAATTCCAGAGGAGAAGAGGGAAGAGTTTTAAGATGGGGAGAAGGTGACAAGATGTCTCCTGCTTTCTGAATCAATGCAGTAAAGGGATTTGCATTCCCACTGTTTGCAAATCACTTTGAAAACGAGCATTGCTGCATGTGATCCTTGTTCATCAAGTGTCCAGCTTAAACCTTTTAAAAAGCGTTTCTGGTAATGAAGGCAGTTGGCACACTGTGGAAAGAATAAATCCTCTGAGGATAATAGATCTGTTAGAATTACACAGGAAAACCAGCTTAAGGACCTTCGCCAATTAGTGCACTTTCTCTCAAGTGACTGCTTGGTAGTATTCTCACAGCTTCTTAGCCAGCCTTTGGCCTGACATTCTTCCAAACTGTAAGCCTGGCTCTTTGCTGGTCCCCCCACTGTCTGCTTAAAGGTTACGATAATGCATCTCTATTAGCCCTTTTTGAAAGTAAAATTTTGGCACAAAATGTGAATAAGCCACATAAAGAGTTCATTTGGAGTGAAGAAAGACTTCCTTAAGTACACTTCTGTGCACCCTTTAGCACACACTTCTGTGCACCCTTTAGCACTGTTTATCAGGCAGCTGGCATGGTTTAGTTTGGATGGCATGGTTTACTTTGGGTGGCATGGTTTAGTGGGAGGTGCCCCTGCCGTGGCAGGAGGGCTGGAACTAGATGATCTTAAGGTCCTTTCCAACCCTAACTATTCTATGATTCTATGAATATAAGGATTCTTATTCACGCTAGTCTTGATTTACATAATACATAATACTGATTGCCTCTACTTCGGCACTAATTGTCCTTTTTCACATCTAAATGGGAACAAAATTTCTGGTTAAAAATATGCAATCTGACTTCTAATTAAAACATCTTACACAGATGCACATAAGTGTTTTGCCCTTGGAACATCATGTAACTGCTCAAGCCTCCATAATCTGTAATAAGAGAAGGTTACAGTTTTCTTCCGTTTGTTTTAGTTCCTGAGCCTTTTTTCCCAGTAAGACATTTCTTTGACATTTGGACACACTCCAATAGCTGGGGTCCTGTACCAAAGGTCTTTATTATTCAGAAGCAATATTTCTACTGGCTTTACCGGATATTGAATCAACACCTACATTCTCTGTTTCAATGAAATCCTGAGGTACACTATATTTAATAACCAAGGTGTCTTAGTCATGAGTAATATTATTATCAATTGGTTGTTTTTTCTAGTGCTGCTTGTGCTGATTTTCTTGAACAGTTTGGATAATTATTTAGCTTGTTATTTCTATCTCACTCAGCTCCCTGAAGCTGCATTTCATTCAGATTGTTAATGAATTTCTTAGTTACCTTGCTTCAAATCAGTTAGCACTAAATCCATTTATCACTCTATTTCCTCCACTTCTCTCCCTTGGGCTATTACTTTTTTTTTTTGTTTTTTGTGGTGCAATAATTACAGTTTCTATTATCTTGGTATAATCAATGTTTTTCATGCTATGTAATTTTTTTTTCTGACATGAAGCAACTTAGGAAAATATTTTAATAAACCTCATCCCAACTCCTTCAACTCAGCACCTAATGGCAGTCCAATTTCTTTTTTTTTTTATTTACTGCTAATATTTTCCCCACTCTGTACTACCAGTTTTTATCTCTGCTATTATGCAGAGAAATAGTCCAAAATACAGATTTATCAGTTTGGCTACTAACTTTGTCAATCTGAGACAAAAGACTATCTAACAGGTAGATTTATGCAGTTATCAACCAGTTTTTTCTTAAATTTACCCTCGGAAAGACTTCTTCCACACCGCACCAATAAGCAGTTTTTACCATGACTTACCTTGACAAATCTTTCATCACCTTGTGACTTCAGAAAATGCTCTCCAAGCTTCCACTTAGCATGTGAGCAAAAGGAGAGTCCTGAAATATAGAACCATAGAATGGTTAGGGTTAGAAAGGACCTTACGATCATTTAGTTTCAACCCCCCTGCCACAGGCAGGGATACCACTCATTAGACCAGGTTGCTTAAGGCCTTTCCAACCTGCCCTTGAACACTGCCAGGGATGGAGCATTTACCACTTCTTTGGGCAGCCTGTTCCAGGGCCTCAACACCCCATAGTGAAAATTGCCCCTTGTCCTATCACTACAGTCCCTGATAAAGAGTCCCCCTCTGGCATCCTTGCAGGTCCCCTTCAGATATTGGAAGGCTGCTATGACATCTCCACGCAGACTTCTTTTCTCCAGTCCGAACAGCCCCAACTTTCTCAGCCTGTCTTTACACAGGAGGTGCTCCAGTCCCCTGATCAGCCTTGCGGCCCTCCTCTGGACTTGCTCAAATGAGTTTAGAGTCAAGGAAGAGGTGAGGGACATTGTCAAATGCTTTGCACAAGTCCAGGTAGATGATGTCAACTGCTTTGCCCCTATCCATCAGTTCTGTAGCCCTATCATAGGAGGCCACAAAATTGGTCAGGCAATTGAAAATAATTAATTAACGCATGCTTAGATTCATCTTTTATTGTTTCTATTTTGCCTTTTTTCAGATTTTGAGCTAACTCAGAGGCGTCTGTTACCTATTTGACTTTTGGGAGAATGAAATTAAGACACTAAGAAGCAGCAAAAGCTGAATACAAAACTAATAGCGTATCAGGGGACTAATTGCAGCAGTATGCCACTTGCAGTCTATTATACTGTATTTCATCTGGATTAAAACTTTCTTCATGCATTATTTGGCTTCTGTTTGGCTACAGTAAAATGAAGCCTAGAATTTCAGATCCCACTCATGAGAGCAAAAGCTCTCAAATTGCCGAAGGTAACAGAGGGAAAACTTAAAGTATGGAATCACTACAATTTCCCCTTGTCATTGTTAAATTAAAAAACATCATTCTTCAAAATATATGTGGAATCTTGCAAAAGAACTTAAAGTTTTGTGCTCTCCTTGCTTAGACACCATGTGAAGAAGGGAGCAAAAGGTATTCAGAAGAGGAACTTCCAGAAGACTGTAATATTTTCAGCTGTTTCTGAGAAATATAGGTGAAGGTGTCCATAATGACTACTGGCACAAGAGTTGTGCAACTAGACTTATGGAACATTTTATTAACAGACATCATTTGGTTTCAAACTATTTTTAGCTGCATATATTTAGCACTTTTAGAGGAGCGCTATACAGTACATGTTTTTGAGGCAGAACATGATAAATTGTGTTTATGTTACTGTGAGCTGGCTAAGGTTCTTGAAAAATAGGTTGAGGGAGATAAGAAAAATCTAAGAAGTATATTTTACACATGCACCCCAAAAAAATTTTAAAATATTCCTATTTCAGCTAACTATTATCAAAGAAAGTTTTATGCTTATTGTAAGTACATGTTGTGTGGTTCCTTGCCACATCTTTCAAATTTAATTTGTTCATTCTAAGAATGGTAGTACCTATTTTTATCAAATAAAATCAAAGTGAAAAAAGGCATGTAAGCCTCATATTGGAAATACCCAAGAATTCTGAATCTATTCACTCCCTTTCTGTTCAGAGGAGATTTGGTTCTTCATCCATTTGCAATGACTAAACTTAGTGTTACATCACATTGTTTGGCTAAGACAGATATATGACTGTCTTCTAAAAAGGTGAGAATTGAAATGGCGTAATAGCTCTGGAAAGCCTAGGAGTGTCTTTGGGCATAGTCGCTGGTTGCTGTGTGAGTGTCTCCTGCAGACACAGGTGGTTCAGTACTGGGTTATTTGTGTGTGTTTTACTACACAGAAATACATAAGATATATAATTTGAAGCATAGGCCACTATGCACAATATAGTGTACATAGTGTGCAGATTATGGCTAATGCTTCTGAAAAGTACTTCCATAATGAAACATAAAGAAAATTACAAGACATTTAGCCTGAAACATTCTCTAACTAACCTAGATAGTGAGTTCACACAACCCAACAGTAAAGGGATTTCTTTAACATGAAGCTAATAACTCAATTAGTCCTTGAGCGGAAAGCAATATTTTCCTAATATTTCTACTAACTTAAGTACATTTGCGTTTGCACTTTTTTGCATTGTCGTGGTTTAAGCCATAAATCAGCCACACAGTTTGTTCACTCACTTCCCCCTTTGTCTTCCCTCTGCTCCTGGAGGGATGGGAAGGAGAATCGAAAGAATGCAAC